>VMDO01008451.1:0-60036 GCA_007922755.1 Pedetes capensis
CCCCAAATCTACACATATGACAAAGGACACACCTGCATGCCACACACACACACCTGCAGCCATGCTAGTGTCCTGGTCTTAATATTGTGCAGTACTTATAAAAGATGTAACATGGGGAACTCAGGCAAAGGGTACACAAGCTCTCTACTGCTTTTGCAACTTCCTGTGACTGTATAGTTAGTTCAAAATTTAAAAAGTTAAGAAAATTAACACAAACTAAAAGTTAACGCCATGTTGAATGGTGAAATAGTAGAAAAATTTCCATTAACATAAGGTAGAAGACACTTGTATTTGTTATCAGCATTATTCTTTTAATTTATGCTGAACATTCTGCTCATTGAAGAGGAAAAAATATTATTAGGAAGAGACCCAATAAATTTTTAAAAATCTCTATAATTATGTACTTGTAATACTAAAATAATCTTAAAATATTTTTAATACGAAAGGCTGGGGGTTTGGCTTGGTGGTAGAGGCTTTGCTGAGCATGGGGTCAATCTGCAGCACTACAAAAAATAGTTCTTAATATTAAAAAGGAAAGTGATGAAATAAATAAAAAGGTTAAATATACATAAAATATTTTCTATATAATGGTAAAATAAACTTGAAATATTTTGGCCTTAATTTATAACAAAAATATGAATAGGTCTCCCCTTAAGAAAAAATTTAGTGGGAAAAAAGAACACAATGCTACTTAATAATACAAAGTTTAAGGAATTAAAATGCATTGAATATGTTTCAGAAGTGAAAATGCATATAATATTTCCAGACACCAAATTCTCCAGTGTAAGTATAACTATTTTCCTTAAATTCTAGTATAACTGTGGTGGAATTTTCTGGGGGACTCAATAAATTATTTTAAGATAAACTGAAATAATAAATAATGAAAGTGATTTTCAGTAGCTTTATTGAGGAATAATTTATGTACCATAAAATACTTTCATTTTTATTGAGATTTGAAAACTGTGCAACTGTCACCGGAATCGAGCCTTGGAATATTTCCATCAAAGCAAAAAGAAATGTCATTCCATTTCCAGTCGCTGTTTGTTACCCCCCAGCCCCTGGCAACCACGGATCTGCTTTCTGTCTCAATAGATTTCCCCTCCTCTGGACATTTCATGTAAATAGAATCATATAATATGTGACCTTCTGAGACCTAGCGTAATGTCTTCAAGGTCCATCCTCCTTGCAGTGTGTGTCAGAACTTCATTCCTCCATATTGCTAAATAACTTGCCCTCCTATGGATATACGGCAGCGTGTTTATTCATTCTAGCTGGATGGACATTTGGGTTGTTTCCATTCAGGGCCATTATGAATTATGCTGCTATAAACATTTGAATGCAAGTCTATGTCAACCTATGCTTTTATTTCTCTTGGGAAGATATTCAGGGGTGGAATTGCTGGATCAGATGATAAATTTATGTTTAACATTGTAAGAAGCTGAAGAGTTATTCCAAAATGTCTGCATCATTTTGTAGAAATTATTGTAAAAATATAAAAAATATGATGAGAAATGACCCTTCAGATATTATAAAACCAGTATACCATATATATATATTTTTTTTTTAATTTTTTTTTTTTACTAGTACAAAAATATCTAACCAAGTTTGTAGAATAGACGGTATGGCCAAGAAAAATATCCTGGGAGTTCCTAAGATTTTTTAATGTGGTAAAGAAACACTGTAAACCACTATGGAAATAGTGGATATCTCAACCAGTTGCACTAATAAATTGGTATGGGGAGGGAAAAATAAGCTAGAGTCTCAAAGCACTATACACTGAAATCAGTTTTCAATTGATTTATGAGTTAAATATAAAAAAATAGATTTTTTCGGTGATGATGTACAAAATCCCCTTTAGATGGTGAAGAGATTCCAAAGGATGAACAGAATAGAACAAACAAAAAATGAGTCTGGTAATAGATTTAACTCTGTAGAAATTATATCATCAATATTTAAAAGCACAACAAATGTCACATACAAAATTGCAAGACACCTTACAGACCAGGAACAATGTAGCCTCCATAACAATAAGCTATCTACTGACCCCGAAACATTAAATATGCTGCAGATACCTAAGAAAGATACTAATATCCAGTTTTTAAAAATAGCAGCATGCGGTTTGCAGAAGAAATTCAAACTGAACACAAATACATTCAGCTCCTTTTGTATCAAATTGAGAAATAGAATTTTTCATCTATAAGAAAAGTATATGTGTTTGAGATCTTTAAGGATAATTCTCCATGCTGGGGAGAAGGCAGTGAGGGAGATTTTCATACAGGTGGGAGGGAGGGTTAATTTGCAATAGGGAAACTTGGCCTTAAAAAATTTCTTCCCCTTTTCCTCAATAATTTTCTGCTTAGGAATATATCCAAGAGAAATAACCAGAAATTTGCTCAAAGATTTAGGTACAGGGTAGTCACTGCAGTATGATTTATGAGAGAAAACCAGAAATCATCTTGATAGCTAAGAATAGAGAAACAGAAAAAGAAATGGAGGTAGAGTCATTAAAAATATTTTGTCGCTGTTAAAAATTGTGCTTTCAAAGACCACTTAGTCCCATATTAAAATCCTCCCCAAATCATAATACGTAAAAATGCAGTATACAGTGGCACAGCTGGTATGATCCTAACTTTATAAAATAAAATTGTATTCATGTATACCTCTGTTTTTCTTTTGGGTCAGCTACAATAAGCATAGAAATACATTTTCTGGGAAGAAGATGGTGGATAATTTTTACCTCTATTACATTTTTCTACATTTTCCAAATTTTGCATAAAAACACGTGTTGCCTTTATACTAGAAACGAAAAGTGACAGGTGGAAAGGGAAGGAACACCCATCTGACATGCTTTCCTCCAGGTACCTGCACGTCTCCCCTGCGCCCTCCTTGGCAAATCACAAAGGAAAACAACACAGCGTCAACACTTGCAGATGAAGGCATGGAGCAGCGCGGGATGGAGGGGCTGCTCCGATCCTCCCGTGTGCTCATCCTGGGGTGTTCCGGGCTGCGTGCGGTCATTTGAATTCTGCGCCGAGGCCTCCTGGCTGCCCCCGGCACATTTTCATTGCGCTCTCCGCTTGGTGTCTCGCTCCTTCCTAAAGAAGGGGGTTCTCATGGTTACCCGCGTTCCCTGGTGTCTGTCTCTGCCGCCTGTGACCCCAGCACCTCCTGACCTCTCATCATTCCTCGCTGAGCTGTCAGTGGGCAGCGGACATGGAGAGTCCCGGCCTGGTCGTGGTTCTGCTTGGGGACCAGAAGCCTAGTTTCCAGGGCAGACCTCCATCAGCGCCAGGGGCTGTGTCCTCCACCGTGACCGTGCCACCTGCGCTTCCTAGCCAGGACCCCGGCCCCGAGGCTGGTTGTGTTTAATAAGCCCAATGCATACAGTGTAACCAAGACCTTCCAGTTTATAAATTGTGGGAATCCTAATAATTTATGAGGGGGGCAGAGGGAGGTAGGTGGCCAGGTCACCTGTTCAGGCTTGGGACCAGAAACTGGGGAACAGTTCTGAAGGAAAACCAGGCTTGGTCCTTAATGAGATCCAGGGTGTCTCTTGGCAGGCCCGGGGCAAAGGTGGGATGGGAACCCGTCTAGGCCACTGGAGGCAGCACATCCTAGTCAGGGAGCCTGGGGGTGCAGTTTTGTACCCCAGTGCCTTGGCTTCGGGCAGGAGCATAAGACAGGGAGGGACCCTCGGGATTTTTAAGCAGCCACTAACCACGATGTTGGGCGGAGGTAGAAAGAGAGGTGGGAGCTGTGGAAGGATGCAGGCGAGACAGAAGAATCTTCTAGAAGGACCCAAGAGGGCCTTGCCATCCCCATTGATCCTGGGATGCCCACCACAGCTCAGCTGTGTCCCCTCCTCCGTTTGTCCAGCACCAGGCACTGGCTGGGATGGGGAGCATTGGATGGCAGGCTTCCCAGTGGCTACAGAAGCAACAGAAATGCCTTTTGAAAAATCAGTTTTAATAAAGCCCCAGCACTGACCCCAGAAACGCAAGTATTTATATTATTGACTTCTGTATGAGGTGATTTGTTAGGAGGGAGAGAAAGTCTTTCTGCTTGTGTCTTGTTTGAGACCTGAGGAAAAAAAATAACTAAAATTAGAGAAACTAGAGATATAAACGCAGTGAGTAGAATAAAGCAAAATACCTCTGGGGTGTTCATCTGCCATGGCAGTCATTTCAAATCTCATCTGTTATATGAATGTGGTAGCTCTTCCCTTTTTGATGGTATCATTATGTAGACTCTACAGATTCAATTCCATTTACAAGTCAATGGTGTGAGATTTTATGACAATTCTTTTTTAGTGGGTTGATTCGGTACGATCCTTCTCAGGGAGGAAAAAAAAATTAAAAAGAAAGCCTAAATGGTTGCCTTTCAGACCTCTCTATGGACGGGTCTCATTTTTACTGCAGGTCTTTGGCTTTATGTGCCTGGGGGCCGCCCAGACGCCAGTGGGGTTCACCTGGCTCTCAGCCGATGAAAATGCATACATTTAAAGGCCTGCAGCTGGCAAGGAACAAACGCTTTGTGTTCACGTAGAGAAACTTCCGATCCAATTTTGAAATGAGTAGGAATGAAAAGCTGGGAAGAAGATCAGGGACAGGGCACTCACTCAACCCAAGGCATGGCTGCCCTCAGGCCAGGACACGGGGTCCTGAGAGGTAGTCAGTGAAGGCCCTCCACACGTGGCAGAGACAAAGGTCATCGCATTCTTCAGACTGAGAACTGGGTGTTCTGTGTCCCTGCACCCTGACTTCATGTACGGCAACCCTGTCCCCCGAACCTCAGAACGCATCTGCATTTGGAGACAGGACATTGAAAGAGGTCATGCGGTTTACATGAGGGCCTTAGGTGAGGTTGGGACTCAGGCATGTCTAGGGGAAGGTGCTTTGGAGACACCCAGGAGCAGACAGGAAGAAGGGGAAAGACACCCAGGGTGGATCCGTCCCACAGTCCTTCTGAGGGGGCCCACCCTGCAGGTTCCTAATTGCAGAATTCTTGGAACCGAGAGACAATAAATTTCCATTGTCTAAGCTGCCCGGTTCCTGGGACTGCTTTATGGCTGCGCTAGCAACTAACACAGAGGGTGAAGACGTCCTTGGGGAGCAGCCAGCATCTGGCGGAGCCTGTGAAGGCCAGGCAGGGCTTTCCAAAGGAGGGGGCTCACTGGAGGGAGTCCTCATCAGTGAGCGCATGGAAGCAAGGGGACCCTCGGTTGTACTGGCCCCGAGGGAATCGAGAGGAATCTTGGGCACTCACAGGGTGCCCCAAGACACACAGAGCAACCTCAGGGCACCCTGTAGCCAGTTGCCCAGCATTGACCAAGCACCTGCCTGTGCCGTGCGCCGGGAACAGAAACTCTAAAGGACGAGCTTCAAGAAGTTCACATGCTTGTGAAAGGCAGACAGTGAGGAGGTTGGATTCCGAGTGGCAAGGGCTGGGAGATTTCAGAGTTCAGGTGAACATCCTTAATCCAAAAATCCCAAGTCCAAAGTGCTCCAAAATCCAGAGCTTTGTGAAGAGGTTAACATCGTGAGTGGAAAACTCCACACCTGGCCTCATGACAAGTTGCAGTCAATGCAGTCACAGTAAAAGTACTGTATAAAATTACCTTGGCTGGGAATTAGCTCAGTTGGTAGAGCACTGCGCTGCAGTCTCTGAGGACCTGAGTTCAATTCCCAGCACTGCAAAAATGGGAGAAGGACCTGGCAATCCACTCCCAAGGCAATCCGGAAACAGTCAGCCATTGAAAACCCTATGAGGGTCGCTATGAGTCAGATACCGACTCAACAGCACCTAACAACAGCAACAGCAATTACCTTTGGACCATGTGTGTAAGATGCATGTGAAACGTAGATGAATTTTGCATTTGTACTTGGGTCCCTTTCTCAAGATATGAATATCATGCTGGGCTCGTGGCGCATGCCTGTAATCTCAGTGGCTTGGGAGGCGGAAACAGGAGGATCGCAAGTTCGAGACCAGAGGCAGTCTGCGTAACTTAGTGAGACCCTGTCTCAAAAAGAAAAAAATGGGCTGGGGGTGCAGCTCAGTGGTCCAGTACTTGCAAAGCATGCAAACGCGAGGCCCTGGGTTCAACCCCCAGCACTGCAAAAAAAAAAAAAAAAGATATGAATATCATTTATGAATATGTAATCATACCGTTATGACTATGTATCATACTATTAATATTATATCATTATGAATATATAAACGTTCCAAAATCCAAAAAGTCTCAAATCCAGAACACTTCTGGTCCCAAGCATTTTGGGTAAGGAGTACTCAATCCATACCATAGAAGATTCTACCCCAAAGGTAGGCCTGTCAGAGAGGAGGTGGCGGCTGGGGTCTCCAGGAGGATGGGACTAGGAGGGGAGGTTGGGAGAAAGATGAGATTCTGGGGAGGGGCAGGAATGGTGGGACACAGAAAAGAGTGGAGAGCCAGAGGAGCGAGGTGGGAGCTTGGCTGGGCAGAGGAGCTTGTCATGAGGTGGGGCAAAGTGCTGGGATGAAGGGCCTCGGATTCCAGGCACGAGGACACAGAACGCTCAGTTTGGAGTTCTAATAATGGAGAATGGTTGCTACATTTTCATTTCTATTCGTTGACAACATTGGTCCCAAATTATTTTTGTGACATTTGGGTGAATTTTAGGATGGAAAGAAAATCAAATCAAATGAATTCACTTATTGTTTTGTACTCACAGAAAAGTTTAATAATCTCCACTAGCCTGGAATTTGAAAGAGAATTATTTTTATAAGGCTTGGAATTTTAGTAGAGCATTGACATTTTTCCCACATAAAAATGGCAATTTTGTTAGCTGTGCCAGAAAATAGATTTTAAATGAAGGAGGTGAGTACCTTATAGGAGTGGCCATGACTAGCAAGTTGTACTGTTGATTTGCCACCAGTGGTGGTCACGTGGTAGACACGTGGCCTCCTTCCTTCTCCTTTCCATGCTTCTCCTACCTCCGGGCACTGGAAACCAGACTGAGGTGGCTGCTGGACTCTCTGCCATGGAGGCATTTAGAGGGTAGAAGCCCAAATGGACAGATTGTTTCAAAAATGTTGAATACATAGGCATGGAATGTGATCTTAGAAAGCGTGGCTAATTCCACGTGCATCGCTCTGTTTTATGTCTTTTCTGACATTTGGTGTGTGATAAGCTCATCTCTTGCATGCATGCTTCACACTCAACATGGAGTCATTGCTGCTGTCACCCCTAGGTCTGGATGGAGTTTTAGCACTGGAAGGTGGGATCAGTGGCCCCAGGAGGCTGTGCCCTGCCCTTGCAGAGAGCCAGAAGGCCTCGGCTGTACCTCCCTGGGCCACCCAGGAAGAATCTCCATGGCGTGAGGGAGAGGATGACTGGCAGAGTTTGCTGAGTAACTCAGTTTCCCGACCCTGCTCTGTCCCTCTTACCTAAGTGCGCTTGGCTCACAGTCCCCTAAGATGATGGTTTTGGGCCATCCCTGAAGGAAGGGGTGGAGCCTTCTGTGGATTTGTCGGTCCTGTAGACCCATCTGGTCTTCCCAGTGCATTCTCTGGCCATAAGTCACACCACCTTTCTCCCTTGAACTCTCTGGTGCAGAATCCATGAAGTGTGTTTGGGTGCACGGGGTTCAATAGTGTCCCCCCAAATTCCTATCCTCTTGGAATCTCAGAATGTCATCTGATTTGGAAGCTGAGTCTCTGTAGACATAACAGATTTTTTTGTAGATGTTAGGATGAGTCACAGTGGATCAGGGTGGTCCCTAAGTCCGGTGACTGATGTCCTTATAAGAAGAGGAGCAGGAACCCAAATATGCACAAGGAAGGGGTCATGTGAAGATGGCAGCAAAGATTGGAATGATGTGACCATAAGCCTAGCTTCTGGGATCACCAGAGACAGCAAGGTTCGAGGAAGCCTCTCCCCTGGAGCTTCTAGAGAGAGCCAGCTGTGTTAGCCTGGCTGTGCATTGCTGTGGCAAAATACCTGACAATCTTATGGGAGGAACGGTTACTGGGGCTCACAGTTCAGAGAATTTCAGTCCATAGAGGCAGAGCAGGCATGGGGACAGGGTGTTCCACAGGGCCTGTGGTGGAGGACCTCACATCATGGTGATTGGGAAGCAGGGAGAGCTTCCCAGAACAGGGGATGTGGAGATCTGGGTAAAACCTTCAAAGCCTGTCCCTGCTGGCCTACTTCCTCAAAGCTAGGTCCCACTTCCCAAAGTTCCACAACCTCCTAGGTCAGCACCGCCATCTGGGGACCAGACGTTCAAATGCATGGCCTTTGGGGGACGTTTTATATTGAAACCATAATACAAGTCCTGTTTGGTCTTCTTTCCTCCAGAACAGTGAGGCTCTATTCCAGTTGTTTTAAGCCATGCAGACGTGCTAGTTTGTTAGTTGTGGCAGCCCTAGGAGACTGATGAGTGAGAACTGCGTGATTTCCCTTGTGTTTTGCAGCACGAAGGAAGCAGCAAGAGGAGATGTGAGGTCCTTGGTTGAGCGTCTTATACCCAGCACCAGATGTGGAGCTCAGTCACGCCAAGCACTTGGATACTCTGATGGGTGAGTATGCCAACACCTTTCCCCACTCTGACCCCTGCTGCTCATCTCTGTGACTTTGCCAAACAGCCTCCCTACACTGGCCAACAACTGCCTCTGCTGAGGGAATTGAGTTCTTCCGTGTCAGGTAGTGTCTGGAAAGAAATAGGTTTCACAAGGATAGGCTGGCCCTCAGTTTCTCCCCCCATGAGATACGGAAAAGACACCACCATCACATAGCTCTGCCTACCCTGCCCCCTTCCCCACATGCACATGCTCAGTTTTGCAACTTTCCATGTCTGATCTTTTTTTTTTTTTATTAGAAATTTTTAATGTACATCATAATGTGATTCATTTTGACATGCTTTTCGTTGTGACAATTTTCATATATGCAATTTGATAAGCATTATTCATATAGGTTACCCCTTACCCTCCTCTATGTTTCCCCCCTCCCCCCTTCCTATCTAACTTTCCCATCCAAGTCTTCTCTATCTTTTACTATATAGTATTTTTCTTTTGAGTCTCTTGAGCCAGGTCTCTTGAGCCAGGGCAATGTCTGGGTCCAGCTGTTGGTCCTGCTGTTTTACATGGGCCTCCTCTGCCCAGCCTCCCTCACCCACTCTGCACCCATGTGCACAGTGGTGAAAAGAAGATTGAAAGTAATAGCGCCAGCTTCACAGCGCTGTTAGAATGAAGCAGAGGAGCGCATGGAGTGCTCGGAATGTAATAACTGCAAGATAAGCATTCGATTTTAGCCTAGGAAATACCACGTTTGCTCCTTGCCCCGTGTGGCTTCAGCCTGGGGTGCCCTGTGGGCTCTGTTGTGCTCCCGATGGTGCCCTAGCCAGCTGGGCTGAAAGGTGGGCTCCTCCACGTGGACAAGGCTGAGGCTCGCTGGCTGCCTGGAGTGGGCCTGTCCCTTCCACGCTGCGTGGCAGCTTTGCTCAGGAGCCAGCCGGTTCTCACCTTCTCCACCTGCAGAAAGCTACAGGTCACCGAAGGACGCGAGGGCACTCCAAACTTGGGAGGGCGCACATCTTCCTGAGAGGCTGGCTGGGGGCTGAACTGTCTAGAGATTCTTCGTTTCCCATGAGCAGATAGCAGAGAGCAGCAGGCCAGCCAGGCAGAGGCCTCCTCTGTTGCACCGCTCAGGATCTCGCAGCTGGCGCGCTTGCCTCTGCGTGCTGTGGTTAGGCTGGCTCCCGGGGTTGAGCTGAGTTTGGGGAATCATCATTTTCTTACAGGAAATCCAGTCGCTTTTACAAGTCCTTTGTTGGAGTGTCAGGCACATTAATAATACCCGAGATGTCTTAAGTGTGTCAGGCATTTCAGCTGCTTTATTCCTTGCTTCTCGGGGCTACCACCCTCCCTACAGAGCTTCTGAAAGAAAGGCTGTCTTTTCAATGTCATTCCCATAGTTGAGGAAGCTTTCTGCAACCCGGAGTTTACTCCACGCACCTTTGGAATGTCATCCCCAGACAGTCTCTTCAAAGAGGAGAAGCTCACAGTCAGTAGACATGACTTTTTTCTCACTTTATGTCATTATCGCCCTGTGGCTACTGTACCAAAAATTGGAAAGTGGTGCTTGTCATTTGGTGGGAAGTCGAGCCTCGTTACCGCGTGAACACTGGGGGCCCGTCCCTCTGGGCCGAGCCCTGGGTACCTTCGGTTCCTTTCTCCACGACAGCTGGATCTGAGAGGGTTCCATTAGCCAAGTCAGGTGGTGGGAGTTCGAAGGACCCACAAGGGCTGTGGCTGCAGCGTGCAGAAACGGCTGCCCCAGGCAGGTTGCACAGCCAGGGAGGCATCAGAGCGTCATGGAGGAGGAGGCAGAAAGATGATGGAGGAGGAGGTGGAAGGATGATGGGTCTGAATCACAATCATTGATTAGCTCAGATTTGCCTTCAATAGAAGAGAGGTTACAAGATCAGCAAGGGTCACTGCTACCCACGTACTGGATCAAACCTTGGATTCCGACATCACCCAGAGGGGTTCCAAATTTGCCACAAGCCCTGGGCACCATGCATGGACTGTTGGCCTCTCCTCTCCTGTCCGCGGGAGCCCAGACTTGCCCCTTCCGCCCTGGCTCCGTCCCATGGCCCCGTCCTCCTTGGACTCTCTGATTCCACAGGGGCTGAGGAAGGCAGGGTAATGCACGGAGAGCATCGTCACCGGCCTTCTTCAGACCGAAACCATTCCCCGAGGGGCGACACCTCACGGCAGGCCGGGGCCTTCTGGGCCTGCGCGCTCATCCCTCTCTGCCCTTCACCTGGTCCTGCACCAGGCTGGAGGCGGCTTCACTGCACAACCATCTGACTGGAAACGTCTTTAAATATTGGCAATCGTGTCAAACATCTTATATCTGAAGCTACCCGGGCCCCATGTCAGGCTTTGAGATCTCTGTGTTTAATTTTCTGCACTTGATAGCTACCTTGTTGAGTAAAGCATGGCAAAATTTAACAAAATCAAGTGTGTAAAGAAGCATATCATTAATCAGTCTAGCACAGACATACCTTCTACAGATTTTTCCATCTGTAACTGGATCCTGACTTAGATGATTTGTAGTAATGCTTTTCTTTTCTTTCACAGGACTATATTTATGGGATATAAAACATGGCAATGAAAAGTGAAAAATGTGAATTCTTTTTCTAGACCCCTCCTACAACTGTATATTCAGAAACATCCAGCTACAGTGAGGTTTTCATTTTTCTTCGGGTGATTACTATTGCAAATGGCCTGCAGAGTGGCGTATCATATAACAATTTTCATTTACTTCGCAGGCCCAAATGAAAGATTTTATCATGCCTTGACTTTAAAACATAAGTAAAACCATTAATAGTCTTATAAATAAGATAACTTAATTGTCTTTAATATCATATGCATTTTTTTTTTCAGTACTGGGGGTTGAACCCAGGGCCTCACGCCTGCATGCTT
Organism: Pedetes capensis; assembly: GCA_007922755.1. NCBI lineage: Eukaryota > Metazoa > Chordata > Mammalia > Rodentia > Pedetidae > Pedetes > Pedetes capensis. The sequence continues at coordinate 11,467 of VMDO01008451.1, forward strand.
TGCAAGTGCTGGACCACTGAGCTGCACCCTCAGCCCTTTTTTTTTTTTTTTTTTCTCACTTTTTGAGACAGGGTCTCACTAAGTTATGCAGACTGCTTCTGATCTCGAACTTGTGATCCTCCTGTTTCTGCCTCCCGAGCCACTGGGATTATAGGCGTGTGCCACTATGCCCAGCTGTAATATCATATGCATTTTTAAAGAGCAGTTCTGTTTGGGAATGCAAAAGTTAGGGTAGGTCAAGCTGATTTTTCCTCGCAGTCACCCCCTATGCTGAAATTTTTAGAGTAGACTGGGTAGTGTATATTCGTGTGTACGTGTGCACACCCATGTATGCATCCATGTACACACACATACACACATAACGAAATTTCCCAGCTTGGAAAGGTCCTTGTCATGAGAACCAACACTGTTCACCTCACGTTCTGTTTGAGCACTGATGGCTAAGCCACGCCTTACTGTCCACCAACAATGTCACTTTGTTATTGTCACTGCCTCATTGGCATTTCTCTTAACCTTTCTAGGACTTTTCTTCCCAGGCAAATGGCATGCCCATTCCTGCAGGAATCCCCTTAAAGATTCATCACATTCTCAGTGGACATCCCGCAGACCCAGCCCAAGGGTCCCTTCTGTCCTCACTCTGCCATTTCTACGAGTCCACGGCCCATGTGTCGGATCACTACCCATCTTCCCCAAGAGCTGTGCTGAAAGACCCACCTTAAGCCGATTTATAGTTCTCAACACATTCTGATCCTGATAAAGCTTTGCAAGGATGGTGCCCTGCCTCTCCAGAGCAAAGACTAAATTGCCCTTTGTCTTATCAGGGAGCTGTGATGCCCCTATTTGGGAATCTGTTTGCAACGTCCTTGTCATCCTCAGACACTGAGACCCCACTGAGCGTGGTCCGGGGCAGGGTGGAAGATCCTCACATTGGGACATAGCCAGGGACCCTCAGGACGGACCACCTGCCGCCTCCCAGCCTCATCCAGTTGGCCTCATCGCACTCCTTGCTCTGGTGCCATGGACCTGCTCGCCTTCCCAGAAGGGCTCTGCAGCGTCCCCGTGCTGCCACCCCTGCTGTGTCCATCATTGCTGGAGAAGTCCTCTTATGCCAAAGAACCCAGAACAAATGTCAACGTCTTCTGTCCCCTGCCACCCTTGGGCAGAGCCGAGTATTTCTTCCTCTTTCCCCTCTGTCCATTTATTGGCTCCCAGATGAACACAAAGCCCCCAGTAGCTTGGTGCTATGTTCACGCTGCTCTCTCCTTGAGGCTTGGGGTCTGGGGCTGTGTGCTCACCGGCTGTGTCCTGTCTGTGTCCTCCACGGTGGGCACAGGGAAGACGCTGGAATAAATGACTGAAGAGAAATAAAACGTGATGGAAAGTAATGCAGAAGTGAGGGACAGGAGACGCAGATGGAAGGAAGGAAGGGGCACGATTTGCCTGAAATTCATTTTCCCTGACAGTCACTGACCCACTGTATCAGCCAACATACTCAAAACCTCTGCTACTTAAGTGTGCTCACTCCTCATAACCAATTTGGGAGGCACTTCCGGTGTCCTCACACTTTATTTTATTCTTCAAGTAAAGCAGATATAAATCCTGGAGGTGATAACCGGGCATGGTGGCACACTCCTGTAATCCCAGCGGCTCAGGAGGTGGAGGCAGGAGGATCGCAAGTTCAGGACCAGAAGCAGTCTGCGTAATTTAGGGAGACCCTGTCTCAAAAAGTAGAAAAAATGAGCTGAGGGTGTAGCTCAGTGGTCCAGCATTTGCAGAGCATGCAAGCGCGAGGCCCTGGATTCAACCCCCAGGACTGCAAACAAACAAACAAACAAACAAACAAACCTGGAGGTGGTAAAGTAAACGCCTGAGGTCACCAAGATAGCAGGTGACGGAGCAGGGCTTCTAGCCAAGCAGCACTTAAAGGTAGGAATCAATAACAGGCCCTTCGCCCCTATTAGCTTTGTTCCCATCCATCCAGTTCCAAGAAAGACCTAAGTGGTTTTTAAAGATGTTGAGTGGCAAAACATCCTAAGGAGGTGGGGAAGAACACACAGGAATTTATTTCCGAACTGACCACTGGACAATACAAGGAGAGAAATTCTGACCATTGAAAAAAATCGATAACTAAGATAAGAGCAGTACCAATGCTGGGATTTAGCTCAGTTGGTAGAGCGCTGCGCTGCAGTCTCTGAGGCCCTGAGTTCAATTCCCAGCACCGCAAAAATGGGAGAATGACCACTCCCAGGGCAATCCCGAAACAGTCAGCCATTGAAAACCCTATGAGGGTTGCTATGAGTCAGATACCAACTCGACGGCACCTAACAACAACAACAACAATGCTCCAGAGAAGCACTGCCAGTCTGACACAAACTGTTGAAAGTGTCCCCAAGTCCACCAACGTGCCCAGCACGGGACCATGTGTGATGAACGTTCAATGTAATCCTACAACACTGCAGCAAGGAGACCATGGGGCCCCATGACAAGGACCTTAAGGTTGTTCCAGAGCATCTCTCCCCACCTGCAACCCAAATCCTAGGTGGGGAGAGGGGAGACAGTGGTGTCTACATACGCAGGTTGGGGACTGGTCTCTTAGGGTTTGCATAGAGCTCGGATGTGGAGAAATGGGCCCTGTAAACGCATGAGCCGGCTGGGTGCAGAAGCTTCGTGCGGTAGGGCCACTCTTAGATGCGGAACTCATCTGACACACTGTTTGAGATGGGAGGCGATGCCCCAAGATGTCACAGAGGCGCTTCTCAGGAAGAAGGAGACCTGGCGTTCCCACAGTCTGAGCAGCCCAGGGGGCACTGGCAGATTCTCTGCCTTCAAGGGCATCTTTCTAGTAAGGAAATCTGTGCCGCCCCTTCAGGGAGGGCCGTGTGCTGTCCCCACCTGCCACACCGGGGAAACAGCAGTAAGTGCTGGGTGTGAGGTGCTAGGTGAGCCGCAGGTGAGCTCAGACAGAGGAGCGTGGTGAGGCGGGACTGTTCCACGTGGTGCAGGCCCACCATGACAAGCGAGATGCTTAGTGTGAGGTGGGTATGGTCCACGCGTGACCAAGTGCTGCACACTTCTGTCATGACATCCGTCCGATCTGGATAACAATGGCAATTGTTTAGGTTAGACATAGTCTCCAGCGCCATGTTGCCCTCTCCATGCACTTCTGGAAACACAGTGAAGGGAAAAGTTGGGATCTGCAACTCCGTTGACCCCACTTCTAACTGTGAATGGAAACACACAGCACCTTCCATGTGCCCCTTGGCCCGAGGAGCCCATTTGTCATCTGCGGTGGGCACCGGCGTGGGCCTGGCTCCATGACTTTAATGGAAGCTTTTCCACCTTGATATTGACGTGAGGAGATTTTGACTTCCGTTGTGTATATGACGGACACCACCCATAACTCCGTCATTCCTTGGATCCGGCACTATTGCAGGCATAAAGAGCCACAGCGCTGTCTAGATGGCTGTTTTGGGAGGACGGCCACCACATTGGGGAGCTGTCACTAGGACACAGCGGAGAGCAGGAAGGCCCAGGGGGCAAGATTGGGGGTGCAGCTGAGGTCTGCTCTGCTCTCACGGCCACAGGAAGAGCACCCCACCACTAGCCTCCCCGCCTTTATCCCTAGGAGGAGACTAGGGGTTCACATCCTGACCGCCTGGAAAGTTCATCTCGAGAGTCAAACTGGATCACGTTTGTCAGCAAGACTTTCATAGCCATAAAACACAATTCCCCAGCCAGATTCTTTGGTATCAAAATTTAAAAACAAATCTAAAATATTTGGGCATTGAATTACTTCACTAAAATTTCATTTGAAGTAATTTGGGGTTGGTTAGCCTACTTGAGAGTGGCGGACTGACTCAGTGGGCTCAACTCAGAGTCCATGTGGTAGAACCGGTGCCCAGTGTGAGCGGAGCAGAGCAGGCAACCCAAGGCTGCCTGGTTCTCGAAGATGTCTGCCCACGCACACCCACAAGCTTCCCACCCAGCTCTCCAGCCCTCGGGAGCCTCCCGTGAGCTATGTCCTGGGACTCCGCGTTCTCTTCCTCTCCAGGTGTCCCCTGGAGGGCAGAGGTGGAAGAAGGAGCTAAGAAGGAGCTCGCAGAGAAAAGATAAGAAGGCGCCTCTGCCTGGAGATGCAGTTTTACTTGGAGACTTTTGGGGACCGAAAATACCCCACACTCATTACGTCCACTGACTATGTGAGCATGTAAGAATGCAGGAATTAGTAGAATACACAGCAAAGCCATTTCACCCTGAGAGTGGTCAGCAAAGACTGCAGAGTCCTCTTCATGGCCCTCTCAGGGTCATTCAGTGAGGGAGAGCTCCGATTGCACCTACTCTCACCTCGGTGCACCGGGATGCGGGTGACCGTCCCTCCACATCTGTTTGGCTAAGGTCCTCCCTTCAGGCGGCCATCGGATGGCCCAGTGACCATGTCCCTCGACCTCAGTTCTGGAGCCTACAAGATCTAGCACTAGGATGGTAGGTTGTCCTCTTAGAGGGCAGGCTGGGAGTCTGTGCTGAGCCGTGTGCAGATCACTGCAGGGCCCAGAACATTTGGTATCTCCTGGGAGGGCTCCCTGAGGGAGGACTAGGCGGGCCCGTAGGCCCACTGGGGATCTCTAAGTCCTGGTTCTCCGTGGGAGCAAGCTGACTGTTTGTGCAAGTGACAGGTGGGTATCTGGACATGAGCAGAGTGTCATCTGCGTTGCAGCCCCAGTGATCCTGGTGGGAAGTGCTTCCCCCTCAGGCCTTTACTCCTTCCTCATGGGCTATGGCCATTATCACTCTTTGGAATCAGAAGAACCTCTGTGTTGAAGGATGAACCTGGCCCTTTGCTCCCACGGTGTCATCATTCTCTCCACTGGTGCTGCTATAACAAAATACCTGAGACTGGGTTATATACAAGAACAAAAATTTATTTCCTCTTAGTTTTTAAAGCTAGGAAGCCAAATGAAAAGGTCCTAGGTTATCTGGCGGGGGTTCTTCTCTGCTTCTAAGATGGCACCTCGGTGCTTTGTCCATTGGAGGGAGGAGCACTGTGTAATTGTGTGGCGGAAATAGAACGGCCAGCAAGCTGAATGTTGCATGCGGCCTCATTTGTGAAACCCTTAATCCCGTTCATGAAGGAAGAGGCCTGTTGAGCTGATCACATCCTAAAAGCCTCCTCTTTTAATACCAACCGTCACACTGGCCACCAAGTTTTACCACCTGAATTTTGGTGGGCTCATTCAGACCATAGCATTTCCTCCCTTCTTCTTTCCTTCCTTCCTTCCTTTCTCCCTCCCTTCTTCTTTCCTTGCTGCTCCTTTCTCTTCCTTCCTTTCTTTCTTTCTTTCTTTCTTTCTTTCTTTCTTTCTTTCTCTTTCTTTCCTTTTGTCTTTCTTTCCTCTTTCTCTTTCTTTCCATTTTCTTTCTTTCTTTCTTTCTTTCTCTTTCTTTCCTTTCTTTCTTTCTTTCCTTTCTTTCTTTCTTTCTTTCTTTCTTTCTTTCTTTCTTTTTCTTTCTTCTGTCCCTCTCTTTCTCTCTCTCTCTTTTATTGCTGGCAGTGAGCAGGAAGGAAGCGGCCTTTGGGGAACAGTTGCAAGAGTTTAGCAAACATTCCAGTAATTTTAGTAAAATTCTAGTACTGATACCTAGGAATATGATCCACCATGATCAACGCTGCTCCAGAAGAACTTTTTACAGTGTTTATTGGTGTCTTTCATATTTGAATGTTTTGATATCTTAAAATATTCTGAAACTTACATCATTATGAATTATTATTCACATCAACCAATATCTGCCGAGTCGCTTCCCTACGGTAAGCTCCCAGCTAGTCCTCTCTGGGCATCCAAAGGTGAAAAAGGTGGCATAAAACATACACGGCTCTGGGATGTGAGCAGTTGAGGCCAGACGCTCGAGCCTGGTGTGGAGAGAGCCACCGGGGAATGGGCGAGGCTGGGACGGGAAGAAGGACCTTCAAAACGGGCTCAGGGCCGAGGGACGCTCTCCCAAGCCCTCATGGTCAGAGCAGGCCGGCAGAGAGGTCTCTGCTGGGGCGGTGGGAGAGGACAGACCTGCCACGGCTGCAGTGCCCTCGGCCGATCAGTTTGCTTGAAGAAACAGCGCTGGCTGTGTACGCTTCCCGCCAGGGAGGAGGCCAGGTCCCTGGGGAGGCTGAATCCCCCTTTTCTCGAGGACCTCTGAGGGTTGCAGCCTTCTGCCCTGAGGGCGTGGTAGGCTTTCTTTCTGTCAGTTTCTTTTCCTTTGCTTCATTGTCTCTGGCATTTTCCTATCTCTTGGAGAGATAATAAAAAAATCAGCTGCTTATCATGGGCAATCTACCACCTTTATGAAGTCTTGGCCATAAAACCTCAAACACACGTTTGCTGCCTCCAATGCAAAGCCATTATGAATTACATAGATTTGTTTTGAAAAAGTGGGTGAAGAAAACAGCCTGTGTTTACTTTCTTGAAATGTTGAAGGCCATCACTCACTGTCCGCTTCCTGCCCTGCTTCCTGCCATCGCTGACCACGCCGGGTCCATGTCAGCGTTAACCTCTAACCTCTGCAGGGCAGGACGGCCAGTGTGTGCACACTCACCTCACCTGAGGGCAGGACTTCGGGAAGCACCAAAGAGTTACGGGTGTGCATTTTTAACACAATTATAGGCTGCGGTTCAGAGACAGGCATTTTACGTCCTTGGGGTTGACGTGTTAGAGAGATGTGCATTTTTATGAAAAGGGATACCTGTAGTTGGGCGCTGTGCGTTTTTATGCTAAGGTTTCCTTACAGTGAGATGCAGGATGATAATATGGAAATTATAACAATATAAACCAGGGTGCTAACCTTGACAACTTATTTCTAAAATCAAGGTGACATCAATTTCCAGTGGGTCTTTGAAAATGTTTGGATAATTCGCAGACCGGTGACATCTGCCACTCAGGAGGAGACCGAAGGCTTTCTGACAGAGAGGAAATGATGGCCTTTTCTTGTGTCAATGAATAGAGGCAGAGGCAGAGCAAGGGCCTTATCACACCCAAGAAAAACGAGCACAAAAATCTGGACAAAGCAGAACAGCCCTTGGCCGCAGTCAGGAGCAGAACTCCTCGAGTCCCTCATTTGTCAGGGCTCTCTCGGTGCGGAGCCCCCAGGATGGAACTGGATTCTGGAGGAAGAAATTCCAAGCTCAGAATTCAGCCGCGGTGACGCCCCTATCCAGGCAGGAGGCTGCGAGCCTTCCTTGGTGCGGGAGGAGGGGAGCGCATCCTGCACGCGTCATCCCATAAATCCCGCACACACCCAGGATGCAGTACACGGAATCCTGCGTGTCACCGGGGGCAGGGCCAGTCGGGTTCGCTGGCGATGCTGGGGTGAGCGCGCCGCGCCCCGCCCCGCAGCCTTCGCCTGTGCCGCGCGGGGCTGGCTTGACAGGGAGAGGGAGCGGGGGATCTGGCTGGCGGTCAGAGCAGCGGGAGCCGCTGCAGATGCTGCTATTTACACCATCTCCACGTTGGAAGAACAAAGAGCAGGCGGCTGCCAAGGAATCTCAGAACGGGCGAGCGGCCTGCGCGCGGCTCCGCCAATCCCGGCTGCAGCCGGGGGCACCGCGCACAGCGCTCCGCTGACAGCGCCCCGCCCGCGGCCTCTGCGGCAGCCTGGGCGCGAAGGATGAAGGACATCAGGACTCTCACTTGTCACTGCTCTGAGAGTCTTTGGGGACAGGGCTGAAAACCCCACCTCCAGCCCGGCCTGAGTGAGTGGCCAGGGACAGATGGAACACTCCAGCCCTCACCGCTGCTGCATTTGAGTTGTAGACACGCCCAGCCCAGGTCTCCCCTGGGTCATGTCCGGCCTTCTGGTGTCAGGGCTGCATATTGTTCCTTGCAAAGCTCAAGGCACTGTGTAAAGACAAAAGTTATTTATTCGGGGACCAGATTACCACAAATTAGTTCTTGGATCAAGTCCAAGGAAGCCTGTGCAAGAAACTGGTTGAAACTGGTTGGAGGAAGGGGAATAACTATTGCTCATCATCCCCGGCATTATTTTGAGAGCACGTGTTGTATTTAGCCAAACGATAGCACATCCTGTGAGAATGGTATATTATCACTAAGCCCAGAAACCGCCTGGTCGGTTGCGAGACATTCGCCAAAGTGGAACCTTCTTAGCTGGACTGGAAAGATGAATGGTCCTCCGGGGAATTTCCCCGGGTACCACTCACCAGTCACATCACTAGGCAGGATCCGTTTGTTTTCGCTGTTAGGAGATCTGTTGAAAGCATTACAATAAAAGTTATTTAAGTCACATAGTCTTTAATCTTCCGGCAAAATATTGTGCCCATGCCAGCAATGAATCACATCGTATTGTTATGCCTTTTTATAGTCTGATAATCTGTATTCTGTGTTTATAACCCTTGTATGCTGTATTTTATGGGGGAAAAAGTTCCTACAACCAGCAATCCACAGCCCATGAATTCACCACCTTAACTACGTGGGTTGATGGTGAGCCGTGGACCAAAGACTGGAGAGCACAGGGCGGGAAGCCACCTCAGCATCCCTGTGACTTAACCAGGGGCTCGGCAAGGTCTCTTGCACTTAATTTTTATTCCAACAAGATGGTGACCTGTGGGGAATGTTTCCTTAACTCTAAGCACTTGGAAAGGAAAAAATAAGCAAACTACGTATAATCCAGTTCTTTATTACCATTGTTATTATTATTATTACTTGTTTTCTGTTCGTTTGCGACAAGGTCTCACAGTGCAGGCCAGGCTGGACTCCAACTCTTGGTCCTCCTGCCTCAGCCTCCTAAGTGCTGGGCGTGCATCACCACCAGCAAAAATCGGGGTTCTGGCTGCAAACTCGAGAACCGTTAGCTTTCAACTCAGCTGGCGCGTGGGCGATCTCACTCTGCAACTGAGCTCCAGACACTCACAGAGAGGAAATTTATCTCAGAGTCAGCGTCCATTTCTCCCTAAATTCGGCAGCAGGCTTCCCTGGCTGGGCCAAGTGGGCCTATGCTATCCTGATCCCACTGTGCCAATCAGCCTCCTTTAGTGACAGGGTTTCTGGGTGGAAGGGACTGAGCACGCCTGCTTTCTCTCTGCTTTGCCTGTAGCTGTGCGCTGAGGACAGCAGGCGTTCTCCCTGCATGTCCAGTAGTGAGACTGGACCCAAGTGTGTGGGGTGCACGCCTCCCGGTCGGGCCTGGATGGTCAGATGGGTGGCGCTGCCAGACACACAGATACTAAACACAATTCACTCGGGACCCTCGGGTGAGGGGCACAGACTCCTGCGGCCCTCGGGACACTGGTGGAGATGGGAGAAAGGAAAAGCCTTGGGCGCTTTTGCCTTCCAGGGACAAACACCGTGTTGGTAGTCTCGGTAGTCATGAGGAGAGAATTCTTGCTTCGTGGGCAATCAGACGGAGAGGGAGTTCTTTCCTTGTTGATGGTCGCAGCAGGGGAGAGCATTCTTTCCTCACCAAAGGTCTGGGCGAGAGAGTGGGGAGAGCTGTTTCCTCATCGGTGGTCTGGTGAGAAAAGAAAGGATGGAGCTGCCACAGTGCAGCTCCTTATATAGCTCGCCTGAATGGCCTGAGCCAATCAGCTCTGAATCCAATTGTCCAATCAGGTTCGGGGGATTTGTGAAGGGTTTTGTACAAATGTCCAACCAAGTTACCTTCATTTTCCCTAGATTTAGCGTTTTCCCCGTTTGGGGGTTTTTGCCAATTTCCTCCCAATTTTTCCCTACACAACTGGACAGAAGGGTCCGCGAAGGCAGGTACAGAGTGGTGGGTATGGCATGATCGCGGCCCTTGCTTGCACAAACCCAGGGCACGAGGCACATGGTGAGGTCCTTGGCCTGGCAACTTTGGGTTTCCTCTGAGCGCTTGGGTGCGGCCGGTTCCTTGTGTGCCTCCTGCCCCTTGTCAAATGGTGACAGGAAGCGCCTGGTGTCCCCCTGCCCAGACCTGGTGTGTTCTGGTGACCACATCTTCTCTGCCTCCCATGGGGTCTCTCTGAGCACCCCTTGCACACCAGGGGTCGTCTCCATCCTCAGCCAGCTGCCAGAAGAAATGGGAGCCTGGCTGGAGAGTGACCTGCCAACCTGCTTGCTACAAGTGTCCTCTCCCAGGGCATGGCCTCCCCCACACCCCCAATGTGCACATGTTCCTGCATTGCCAGCCTATTTCTGAGAAGCCCTGTTGGACCTCACAGGCATCGAGTCCAGCTTGGATCGGTGGAGTTTCCCAGGCTGGGCACTACCCTGGTCCTGGTTTGGTCTCAGCTCCTGCCTCCGTCCCAGGAGCAAGGCCCAGAACAATGCTGTGATGGTGGGCTCCTCTGCGCCCTCTCCCCTTCAGCCCTCCGGGATTTGGCCCCCTGCCTGTTTCTCCACTGGCTCTGAGCAGTTTCCTCTGCCTCCCATGTCTCCCATTCCAACCTTCCTGCTAAGGGTGGCTGTTTCAGGGCACCCAGGGCAGTGCCAACACCCTGCCACTTTCCTCTCTGCACAGGTGTGGACACATCTGCACAATCCCAGCTGCGCTGGCTGACCTGCCGCTGTGTTGCCAGCTCTCTGATGCTGGTGGTGTCACCATGGGTAGATCCCAAGCCCACAGGCCACTGGGCAGGCCATGGCCACACGTGGCTGTGCTGGGGGAGTGTTGAGTGTGGGGATCCTGAGTCTCACTGAGAAGACTCTGACTGCAAGTGACAGGCCTCAGAACTAGCAGGGACTGAAGCAAGAGGATTCATGATTGAGTGCCCTGTGGGGAAGGTCAGCTGGGAGCTCAGCGATGCTGCCCAAGGCCCAGTGCCTCTCCTGTCACCTGGCATCCTTCTGGGGTGGCTTGGTCCCTAGGCTCATCCCTGAGATCAAGAAGCAGTGGTCATGACCTGCATATCCTGCCTCCGTCAGCTTCATCCAAAAGGGGAAGGAGAGGCACTTTTCCCTGGGCATTTATTGTATAACCAAGGAGCAACACGAATGTCTGCAGGAGAGGCCCACAGACGCCCCCCTGGCCGGCCATCAGATGGTGCAGAGACCCGTGTCCTGGAAGGGCTGAGGGGTGGGCACCTGCCTGGGGCCCCCACACACCTGAGACTGTCCGTGGAGTAAGAGTCGCACACTGAACCTCTCCTGATACTTTGGTAGGAAAATGGCTGGTGACAGGCACTTGGGGGTGGGAGGGCGTGAGGAGCCATGGGCTGGAGGAAGCCAGACCTGTCAGAAATCGGGCTGGGTGGAAGCCTCCCTGCTGTGCAGCCCAACCCACTGGTGCCACAGGGAGGGCACCGCGTGACCACTGGGCGTCACAGGGCAAGGAGGGACTTCTGATCATGTTAGCACTGACCCAGTTACTTCTGATCACTGATCACCGTAGCACTGACCCACTGCCCGGTTACTTCCCTCCAACGTGTTCTGTTTCGCCTTTGGCCAGACCCAAAATGGAGTTCGTAGCACAGAGACAGCCTGGGAAAGAGAAGCAGACTTTGTACTGTTTTATGTCTACATTCTTCTTCCCTTCCCCAACTCCCTAACTCTTCCGTCAACTCTAATAATTCTGCCTGGATAAGCGCCATTTATAATTGATTCACTATTTTTCAAAAATCATCTTCTCATTGTCATAAAATGGTAACCTGCTCATCGTAAAACTTCCCAATAATGCAATATAGGATGTGAATGAATTATGATTAAAATCATCCTCCATCTAATCAGTCACCCTCACCATGTTGGTGGCCTTTGCTTAGGACATCCCTTACCATCTACCTATCTACAAAAGGAAATTCACTGACCCGATGAATGCATGCTTATCGATCACCTGTGGTGTGCCAGGCACCCTGGGAGGCACTGGGAATACAGCTGGGAAAGACCAGGTGGCCCAGGCCCTGCTGTGGTGGAGCCACTGCCTCCTGTGGGACCCATTTGGCCATAAGAAAAACGGCATCAAGAACCGCGAAGGAAGAGAAAATCTCTACCCTACTGTTTGGAGTCCGAGGATGAAGTGAAGAAGCCTGGGTGGATGGGGAGTTTCGGGCACTTAGGAGAGGGGGATCATGTGTCCAGATGTCTGCCAGGGAGCTTGCCAATGAGGGGTCTGGAGGAAAGTCTGGGTGGCCAGAGAGGACAGCGGAGGGGAGAGGGTGACGAGGTGAAGAGCGTGAAGCAGGGCTGGAAGACTGGGTGGTGTCAGAGCAGGGCCGTCCAGGGTTCCCATCCTTAAGCTTACAGCGACTGGAGGGGATGGAAATATTTCAGCGGAGCAGAGGCTGCGGCAAGGGAAGGGCAGGAGAACGGGGATGCAAACGGGGATCGCTGGATCGAATCTGGTGGGACAGAGCAGAAGCAGGAAGAGATCCCCATATCCCGATGGAAAGCTGGCTAAGCTGGAGACTTGGGGAAGAATCATGGCGCTGGTGTGTGCAGCCTCACTGGGCGCTGCTGCGCCGCTGCCTCCGCTCCCAGGCTGTCTTCCACGCAGGTGGGAACCACAGAGCAGATCACCTGGGTTCTCTGCTCCACACCTCGCAGCAGCTGCTTGTTGCCCACAGGACAAACCAGAGTCCTTTTGCCCCAGAACTGACCACCAGCAGAGGCTCTCTGAGCCTCCTCCTCCTCTTCCTCCAGCCCCTGGCCTCCCGCCCCCTGGTCCCGGCTCTTCCTCAGCCAGGATGTTCTACCTGGGGGCTTGCCCTCGGCTTTTCCTTGTCTCCAGTTAGGATGAGCTCCCGTATCTGATGTTGCTGGTGTCCTTATAGGAAGAGGCGATGGCGCATGGAAGAGGAAGAAGAGGGCGAGCATGTGGTGGCTGAGGTGGAGACTCGAGGGCCGTGTGTACAAGCCAGGGAATGCCAGAGTCACCGTGCCGCCAGCAGCCAGGAAGGAGGATGGAGCTGACCCTCTCCTGCAGCCAGTGAACAAGGCCCCATCAACACCTTGATTTTTGGCTCTAGCTTCTAGACGCCTGCAGCCTTAGCTCTATAGCATCCGATCCTGTCAGATCTTGGAAGCTAAGCAGGGTCGGGCCTGGTTAGTACTTGGATGGGAGACCACCTGGGAACACCAGGTGCTGCAGGCTTGGGAGACAGACCCGGCAACCCACTCCCAAAAATCAATCCGCCATTGAAAACCCTAAGAGCAGCAGAGAAGCACTGACAGCAGTGTTTCACCTGTTGTACATATGGTCACTATAAGTCGGATACCGACTCGACGGTACCTAACAACAACAACAAGCTTCTAGATGGGGAGGAAAATTTCTGCTGTTTATAAGCTGCTCACTGTGTGGTGTCCTGTAATGCCAGGTGGGACCCTGCAGCATCCCGGGTAGGTAAGGAATAGGCGTGTGCACGTACAGCTCCCGAGTTCGGGAGCAAGCCCTGGGCTGGATGCCACATCTAACGATGCCGCCCTGAGTCGTGACACAGGAAGTCATCGAGGCTACAGGCAGAGACAGAGCAGCACCCAGGCAGCCTGAGCCGAGCCAAATCACAGGAGGGCTGAGGTTGGGACATGGATTTAGCCCTGTGGAGGTCATGGGGTGCCATGGGGAGGGAGCACAGGGCCAGTGGGCGGTGAGGATGGTGAGGACGTTGCCCTGAGTGCTGCCTGTTTAAATGAGAATGGGGGGGGGGTGCTGTCAGGAAAAGCAGGTGTGGACAATTATTCCAAGGAGTTTTGCTGCAAAAGGCAGAAAGAACTGAAGCAGTAGCAGGTGGGGGTGTGGACGAGAGAGAGTCATTTATGTCTTTCTTTTTAGTGGGAGGAAAAATGGCAGGCGTTCATGTTTTGGGAATGATGCAGGAAAATGAGAGGCCAGGTGCTGGGGCGTCATCCTGAGCGGGCCAGGGATCCTGTATCCAATCCAGCAGCAGAGGACAGGTCTCAGGCGGAGCACGGGGACTGCGCTCACCATACAGGCTGCCCCAGGCTGACAGGTGAGGGGATGCCGAGGGCAAGTCTGTTCACGTTCTCCTCCAAGGGCTCCGGTTTTCTCAGCAGAGCGAGGAACAAGGTCACCGGCTGAGAGATAGAGAGAACGAGGGAGGAGGTGTTGAAAGTTTGTGGAGGGAGGAAGGTGTGAAATAATTGTCTAGAAGGCTTAATTTGCCTTTCAGTTCATGTGCAAAGGATTTTTTTTTAATTATGTGAAATTGAAAATAGAGAAAAGTACACAAGCAATATAATAAACACCCATAATGCAATGTAATAAGCATTAACAAATGCTACAATTTTGTCAGATTTGCTCCAGTCTATTTTAAGCAGCAAAACATTAGAAATGAAATTGAGTTATTGGAATTTAATGTTAATTGCTTCTCTATCCAAACCCGGAACAAGATGAGGAAACTTAGACCGTTTTAACTCTTAACTACCACCTTTTCTCTTCCATGTTTTTGTTTTCAGCATTTCAATTCTATCTTATGTTATCTTGCCAGATTAGATATTCTTATTGTCCGTCATACTTGCTTACATTTTCAGAGATGCTGGCCAGTTCGCCTGTGTGCCCTTGCACTGTGCTAACCTCTTCATTATTTGGACTAAAGTTCCTGCTGCTTGAAGTTTATCCTGTAGTAGTTCTCTCAGAGGGTAAGTGCTGGCATCTCAGTCTTTGAATGCATGCAAATGTTTTGTTCTTAATTGTATGTAGTATTTTAGGTGGTGTGGAGATTCAAGTTGGCCAATTTATTCATCAACACTTAAAACATATTGTTCCACTTTTTTGCTGGCGTGTGCTGTGGATTTGATTTGCTCTTTGATGGTATTCCAATGACCTGACACTTGTCTTTTCTTTCTCTCCCCCTTCTCTCTTCTGTCCTTTGGTTCTTTCTTTCCTTGTCTTCTTTATCACAGACTGAGCACCTTCTGAGCAGAGCATGGGAATCCAAAGGTAAGCTGCAGTTCATTCTTGTTGCCATTACGTGCGCTGCTAGCAATCATGATGACAAGAATAACACAAAAAGAGGTAAGAGTTCTCTTAGATGTGTGGTTTTCTTGTGTCTCTAATACTCCCTGTTGTTGTTGTTGTTAGGTGCCGTCAAGTCGAATCCGACTCATAGTGACCCTCATAGGGTTTTCAATGGCTGTCTGTTTCGGGATTGCCTTGGGAGTGGATTGCCACATCCTTCTCCCATTTTGCAGTGCTGGGAATCAAACTCAGGACCTCAGAGACTGCAGAGCAGCACTCTACCAACTGAGCTAAATCCCAACCCAATGTTGTTGTAGTTGTTAGGTGCCGTCGAGTCGGTATCCGACTCATAGCCACCCTCTGTACAACAGGGGAAACACTATTGTCAGTGCTTCTCCACTGTTCATAGGGTTTTCAATGGCAGATTGATTTTTGGGAGGGGGTTGCCAGGTCCTTCTCCTAGCCTACAGCTTCTGGTGTTCCCAGGCGGTCTCCCATCCAGGTACTAACCAGGCCCGACCCTGCTTAGCTTCCGAGATCTGATGGGATCGGATGCCACAGGGCTATAGCTGCAGGCTTCCCAGCCCAATACTCCCTGATAAATGTCAAAAGCCGTTGAACAAGGACTTGACTAATGGCGACTACATGCCAGGTGCTGTGCTAGGCACTTGGGAAACAGCAAATGGGATAGATGTGGTTCTGCTCTCATATGCCTGAGTGTTTCACACGAGAAGTATACGGAAAACAGAGAAAGAACCCGTGATCGAAGGACAGAGAAATGGTTGTGAGGGACCAGGAGGAACAGATGGGTAGAATAGAGAGGAAGGAAGTGGGGAAGCTGCGGGCTGAGCGCTTACATGGAGGTGCACGTGGACCGGGGAGGGAGAGCCTCAGAAACCTGGCAGAGGAGCAGGGCCAGGTGTGAGAAGAATCCAGGGAAGGCCCCCTAGACCTCTTGGCACTGGTACCTGAGACGTGGCGGCTTAGCCACTAAAATTCTCTTCCCTCCCCAAAGCAATGAGTCTGTGGCGAGTCTGTGGCTTTTCTGAGCTTCACCCCAAGCCGATGTGCTGCAATTTGTAGACTGATTTCAGAAAACGCTCGCTCGCTTGGCACAAAGCGCCCCATCTCTCCATTGGGGCAAAATGAGGGAAGTTCCTGAGGTCTCCCGGCCGGCTCCTTCCTGCCTCCTGCCCTCTGTCTCCATTCTCCCCGGTCACCCCTAAATCCCTCTCTCTTCTGTCTTCCCTTCCTGCCCGTGTGTCCTCCCTTTCTCCCACCCTCTCCTCTCGGTCTGGGTTCCTAGAACACGATCCCGGGAATTGGGAAACGGAGCGCTTTGCCTCCTCTGAGCTTTGCTCTCTGCCCGGCGGCAGGAGGTTGCTGACTGCAGCTCCGTGCTGTGGGTCATAGCTTCCCCTCGCCCTCTGTCCCACAGCTCCTGTTTTTGTTTCTTTCCTTTTCCTTGGTCGTTATTCATGTATTATTCATACATAGACTATCTCCAAAAAGAATTAGGAGCCGGCTTTCCTTATTCCATTTTTCCTTCCAACCGTTTTCCTCTTTTTCTTCTTCCTACTTTCCTAACCCTTTCCTTTACGGCAGGACAATGTCAAGACCGTAAGCGATCGCTGGTTCCTGAGCATTTCGGCAAAATTGCCTTCTACCGAAGAACACTGCCTGTATATCCAACGAGGCTGTTTGAGAAAATAACTCATCTTACGGCTCAGCTGCTTCAGGGTTCACATTCAATTTGGTTATCCATCCAAAAGTTGGGATTTTTAATAAAAGCTTTCACAAACCACTTGAGTATTCAAAAGTTTAATACATAACAAACAATAAAAATCATACTTGGAAATATGGGAGAGCAAAAATGCTCCAAGTATTCATGTTCATACATAATCTCTACTCCTTTGGACCTGGTATTGAAATTTGAGAAACACATTTTAAATTCCATTAAGCTTATCATATTTACTTATGTGGTTGTTGTCAGAACAAGATTTAGGGAGAATTTAAATTTTTCCAGGGTTCCAGGATCTCCTTGCTCTGCATGCTTTCCTTGCTCTGTGGTGAGTTAGAAAGTTTGTCGTGACTCTCCGTCCTCCAGGCAAGGGGGAAGAGAGAGCTTTTCAATTTGCCATGGACAGATTGCAGTGGAAGGCAACCTGGCTTAGCATCTCCTCTGTCTCTGCTCTTGGGTGCATCACGTATGCTGAGCAAGCAGCTCACTTCCCTGGACCTCTGTTTGCTCATTTATGAAATCAAAATAACAAAATCTTCTGCAGGCTTTGTGGTGGTGATTAAAATGATGATGTCACCATAATGCCTTATACCTTACCAAGTCCACCTTAAACTCTGTTTGTTATGCATGGACAAACATTTAGTGGGGACCAAACAGAAGAGGAAGCTAGACAACTAATCACCTGAATCTAATGACTTATATAATATATATGCATATGTAATAGGTATATCTTTGCGATCGGCACAGAGTGCAGGATGGCGTGGAGAAGGTCACTGTAATTTTCAGCCATCCTCTCTTACTCCTTGTAAGTATTTCAGAATGCTTTCGGATATTGTGGCCCTAAGTTGCCAGTTTGTTTCATTCATTCAGGTTTTTTTTTTTTTTTTTTTTTTTTTGGTAGTACTGGGGGTTGAACCCAGGGCCTCGTGCTTGCATGCTCTGTAAGTGCTGGACCACTGAGCTGCACCCTCAACCCATTTTTTACTTTTTTTTTGAGACAGAGTCTTGCTAAATTATGCAGACTGCCTCTGGTCTCGAACTTGTGATCCTCCTGCCTCCACCTCCCGAGCTGCTGGGATTATAGGCGTGCGCCACCGTGCCTGGCTTCATTCAGTTTTTGTATTCTAGGCAAAGATCAGGATCCCTACCCTGGTTGTGTTTCCTCTCCAGCGAAGTGGTGTGTGGATCATGGGAGACCAGAGGCCACTTGTCCTGTCTTTGCTGAAGTCACACGTGAGGGAAAGCAGGGAAATGGAGCCTTTGGGGGAGATGGAGAGGAGCAGAGCCCTGACGGCAGGAGGCTCAGCTTGCACGGCCATGGGGTCCTGGTATCACCCCAGAAACCTGGCAAGGACTCGAGTGGCAGTGGCTAATGGCTCTGGACACTGGGTTCCTCCCACTTCTTGGAGTCTTCTGTCCCCAGGGCACTCAGAAGCAGCAGAGTACAGCTTTCCAGAGGAAAGTGCCAGCTGGCCATCGCACCTCTCGGGAGCCTGACACCAGCGGATCCCCACATGGCCACTGAACGCTGGGAAGAAGCCCAAGGGGGGGGGCCTTCCTTCCAGAAGAGTTCTTTGTGCCAAACTCAACTTGATTAAAAAACACACCAACCACAACAAAGGCAGCGGTAACTTTTCTTGCCCAGCAGATTTGAGATTGGGTAATTGTAGGATGCTATAAGGTTAAATGACTTGTTCAAGGTCACACAGATGGCCAGGGGCAGAGGTGGGGGAGGAAGGTACGCTTCTTCATTCCTGGACAGCACATTTGCCTCTGCAATACCACCTTATGAGGGCACATAGGGTTTTGTTAGTGGAAAACCACACAGCATACGGAAGTAATAGGATTTTAGGATTGGCTTGAAGTATTGAAATATACAAGGCAACTGGAGTCCTGCCTTCCATTTCAAAAGCAAGCAAGGCATTGCTCTCTGTTCTAGGCACGACTTCCCAAGGATTCGCCTCCATTCACCACATTTGAGGAATGGGAACAGAGAGGAGGAATAGCCCTGAAGTTGTTGCATTGCCTGCGTTTTAGAAGAAATGCAATGACTGGAAATCTTGGCCACTCCATAATTAATTTTCTCCTTGTAAAATTATGGAATGAAGACATCATTCCACTGGTGACAGATGGGCACAAAGAAGAGAGGTAGGGGTGAAATAATAGCAATCGTTCTTTCCATGCACACGGCATTGGCCACATTCAAAGCGGGCTGTAAGGCAGCCTTTCTCTTCTGGCCGTGGAGCTGATGTTGAGATCCTCTTTGACAATGCTAGTGTGCCAGCAATGGGGCTGGGATTTAGCTCAGTGGGTAGAGCGCTGCGCTGCAGTCTCTGAGGTCCCGAGTTCAATTCCCAGCACCGCAAAAATGGGAGAAGGGCCTGGCAATCCACTCCCAAGGCAATCCCGAAACAGTCAGCAATTGAAAACCCTATGAGGGTCGCTATGAGTCGGATACCGACTCCACGGCACCTAACAACAACAACAACAGTGTGCCAGCAGGTGGGCTGGGATTTAGCTCAGTTGGTAGAGCACTGCGCTGCAGTCTCTGAGGTCCCGAGTTCAACTCCCAGCACTGCAAAAATGGGAGAAGGACCTGGCAACCTACTCCCAACGCAATCCCGAAACAGTCAGCCATTGAAAACCCTGTGAGGGTCGCTATGAGTTGGATACCGACTCGACGGCACCTAACAACAACAACAATGTGCCAGCACAGCACATTCTCTACTGCGCTGCCCCCTTCCGCCAGCTGAGGCTTCGCTCTCATCCCACCACTGCACCTTTCAGAGGAGCCAAAAGGAACCCCCATCTCTATCCCTGCTGAGTTCCCGCTGTCTGTACCTCTTGGGGAGCCCCAGTGGCTTTCCTGGTAAATAGTGTCAGTTTTAAAATTCAATGCCAAGGAGCAGATCCCTTGCTGGTACCTGGCACTGCAGAGCCTGGCTGGGCTGCTCAGCCTATATAGGAGCAGCCAGGGTTGTCAGGCAGGGTAAGAAAGTGATGAGAACGGTATTTTGGTCAGGTCATGGTTATTAAGCAGAAAAGAAGAAGAGTACTCAGGAAGGGTGGCCACGGATGCCCATCCTTTATGTAAGGTGCCGCATAAAATGAGTCACAGAAAACACCTGCAAGAGCTCGTAGGGGTTTATAACAACAACGGATGAATGGGTCGCCGGTGGGAGAAATGGTTTTCTTTTTCCAGGGAGCTTTGGGAAATTTACCTCCTTCACAAAGTTTGCCCAAACCAATTACAAAGAAGGAACTATTTTTCTACTTCTAATCGACTGTTTTATTCTGATGAGCTTTTTTCATTAAGCGGAAATTACTTGCACTAATACTTTTACAAGCTGGAAGTGCGTAATTTGTTTCCCATGACACGTTGCCTGTGTCTCTGCGCATCCGCGGCTCCAAGGAAAGAGCAAGAACCCCTTCCTTGCTTGCTTCCTGTTGCCTCTGTGGTGACCTGGAGGGGGTTCCGATCTAGGAGACCGGGAACAAAAGCTCAGGGCACCAGGTGGAGAGTCCGGGGCTTTTGGCCTTTGGGTTTGCTTTGTCCTGTCCATCACCGCTCCGCCCTTCCCAAGCATCTCTTGACTGGCTGTCTCCCGCTGGACGTCTTTCCCCTCCTCATCTTTATTCCTCGGCACCCAGGTTGCCTCTCTCCTCCTGAAACCTGCATCATCTAGGCTGCTTTTGGCCACAAATAAAACTGTGCTAAGGGATAATAGGGCTGGGATTTAGCTCAGTTGGTAGAGCACTGCGCTGTAGTCGCTGAGGTCCTGAGTTCAATTCCCAGCACTGCAAAAATGGGAGAAGGGCCTGGCAATCCACTCCCAAGGCAATCCCGAAACAGTCAGCCATTGAAAACCCTATGAGGGTCGCTATGAGTCAGATACCGACTCGACGGCACCTAACAACAACAACAAGGGATAATATCTACTATCGTGCATAATAAGAACAGTCACTGCAGGATGGTTGCAGGACATCGTTGAGGACCTAAATTCCTCCAGATTTTTCTGTTCTCACATCCTCACTTGTGGACCATCCCAGGATGGTTCTTTATTTTTTTTTCTTTTCTTTTTTCCCGGTACTGGGGATTGAACCCAGGGCCTCTCGCTTGCATACTCTGCAAGTACTGGACCACTGAGCTGCACCCTCAGCCCATTTTTTTACTTTTTGAGACAGGGTCTTGCTAAGTTACGCAGACTGCCTCTGGTCTGGAACTTGCGATCCTCCTGCCTCCGCCCCCTGAGCTGCTGGGATTACAGGCATGCGCCACCATGCCCGGCTCCCAGGATGGTTCTTGAAGAGCTGGGCAATCTATGTAGAAAATGCCCAGTGGAGTAAGCATAGAAGCTCTCTGATCATGCCTTCTTTTTAGAGGCAGGATAAATAAATGTCGCCAACCATGCTCTGACCCCAACAGAGTTGTGAGGGCCAGAGATGAGTCAGGTGGATGGGCTTAACTGCAGCACAACAGTAATGAGACTCCAGTGCTCGGTCTGTGTCAGCACCGCCATGCTCCCCTCCAGACCTTGAAAGGCAGGGCTCTGGGAAGTGAACAAAGCTTGCTTCCCTGTGCGTCTAGAAGACAGCGGAAGGCATGGCTAGAACTTTCGTAGGCAGCTTCTTCTGTGTGTTCCACCACACCACGTGGCAGGACCATTCTGCTCCTTGATGGATTGTTTTTCTTTCTTTTTTTTTTTTTGGTACTGGGGGTTGAACCTAGGGCCTGGCACCTACATGCTTTGCAAGTGCTGGACCACTGAGCTGCACCCCTAGTCCATTTTCTTTTTCTTTTTCTTTTTCTTTTCTTTTTCTTTTTTTTACTTTTTGAGACAGGGTCTCACTAAGTTACGCAGACTGCATTTGGTCTGGAACTTGCGATCCTCCCGCCTCTGCCTCCTGAGCCGCTGGGATTACAGGCATGCGCCACCGTGCCTGGCAATGGATTATTTTTCTTAAGAGGTCCCCTCCGGTCCTCTCCACCTTAGCCCACCCCAGACTCAACTGACACTACTTTTAGAGTCTCTCCTTTCTTCTCCAGCTCCCCAACTTTCTGGTACCTCCTGTGATAAGGAAGGACAGGGAGTTCTTAGATAATTATTCACTTCTCATACTGTAGAAATACCTGCAACACAGGAGCGAAGAGAAAAATGATCTTTTGGGTGAAATCCTTTAACTTTCAAGTGATGGTGTTGCACTGCCCAACGTGTATGTGTATTGTAATTTCTGAGTTGCAGCTGTACTCCTGGATCATCTCACTGGTTCTCTCCAGGTAGGTGACAGGATCCTGTGGAAAGAGTGGGAGGATGCCCCAGTGAGTCCTGGGAGAGGAGGAAGGGACTTTCCTCAAAGGCAACCTGTGTGTCACCCCTTTTAGTTGGTATAGGAGTATTGACTTCTATTTAACACACGGTGCCTGCTGCCTGAGCTGCGTCCGGGACCACGTGGTAGGGTACCCTCAGCTCACTGCACACAGCTGCCTCGTCTGGAGCCAAAACCCTGTGATAAATTAAATGTGACTTCAGCCACCGTGTTAGTGCAGACTGAGAGGGGCATGGGCGAGGAGGGCTCTGGAGGTGGGCGGTGAGGTGAAATCGGTAGGGAAGCTGGCGAGGGAGCATGGGAAATGGAGGGAAAGAGGCACTGGGAATCAGTCCTCGGACTTTACCAAAAGCACATCTCGGGTCCTTGACACAAGAGGAGCTTCGAGCAGAACACCATCGGAGCACAGTGAGGCGGCAGCAAAGACCTGAAAGGTCCTTGAGCACACAGGACGCTGCTTTAGAAGCCGGTGACCGGTCAGTCACCTAAGATGGCACCATCAGGACAAGTCAGTGACTTACGAAAGGCCCACTCCGTGTCGTCCCGCTGACAGAATCACCGTGCAAAATGCAGCCAGCGAAGCTGAATGAAAATGACTCGCTCTGGAAGAGCAGGCACGGACTCCAGGGCCACCATAATCTAGCCATCTTTTTGCAATTTCTTTTATCTGAAACCACACATAACTTTTGGAGATGTAAATTTGTAACACGTCATGCTTTATGTATTGCTTCTTTGGCATCCACTTTAGTTTTTAAGAATGGATGTTGTCTAATTATGCAGAGGGGCTCTGGATGAGGAAATATACTAAGTGTGCATTAAATAGACAACTTTAAATAATGGCACTTGTGCTAAGAAGTGTATTTTCTGGCAAGCAACTAATTTATAATGGTCATAGATAAATGCATTAGTGTATGAAATGCTTGTCTTTATTTATTGATTTGAAGGGGCAGTATTATATTTTTTGAATATGTCTTCTTTATTGGGCCTGTTTTCCATCTTTTACAAAGTTGCTCATATTTTATGTTTATTGACATTCACTGCACTTAAATGTTGGAAAATGAAGGCAATTTGACAGTAAAAAAACCACGTTCATATGACTCAGCTCTTGCTTTCAGGCACTAGGTAAACACGTAAGAGCAGGATCATGGCTGTGCCCCCTCCTCCTTCCCTGGGAGCCTCGTGTTCCTTTTAAGTGTGCACATCTGAGGGAGACAGAATGAGATTAAATGACCAGATTTACTGCATTCTTAGTGCATAAACCACTACCCCAGATCTTTCAGAGCCGATTTAATTTTTAGCTTTATTCTTAGCCTAATGCAATGTTTTAGTTCATTGCGCTTTTTGGATGTGCAGAAGCGAAGATAATGTGCTACACTACATTCATTTAATGTTTCATCAGGCTTTTTTGGTGTATCTACCTTTTGGTTATTTTAAAATGTTTCATCCTTATCACTTCAGTCATGAAATGCAGATTCATTTAAGTACCGAGCTGGGGGGTTCCGTGCCTCGGTGTGATTGAAGATGGAGCCGGCTCTGTCATCTGCCTGCTGCACAGCCCGGCTGTCTGACAGGTTCCTCCCAACACCAACTCAGAAGGAATTTCTGTTTAAAAGAACGTGTGTGCCTCTGATGGGCCTGGAAAGTGTCCAGGACTCCAGAACTTTAACGGGCCCCCTTGCAGACATGAGGCCAGATAAGTGCCCCCGAAACCTCACGTGGGATTCCCTCTCGATGTGCAAAGAGGGGGAGTTTTTCTCTAATAACAACAGCAAAGGTAAAACCACAGTGATGAGACTTTACATATGTGTGAGGCCTCTGTGTTCAGTGATGCCTCCACACGCGTGCCCCGAAAAGCTGCAGGGTGGAATGGGTTAGGAGATGTGCAACCATGTGAATGCAATAAATAAACCTTCTAAAGTAAGTATGTGCCAACTGCATACTCACCTGCAGTTGGTCCTCTTGCCTCTCATTAACAACTGGTGTCTGCCCAGAGAGGCAGCTCCTTCTCCGTGGGAACAGGACAAGTTGCTTGTCACTGTCAAAGATGCGGGAGCAGATTCCTCCTCTTTGCTCAGAAAATACGTCTGGCGGAACAATTCTCTGGCTGACATGGTAGGAAGAGACCGGGAGCCACTCATTTGGGTCATTTATTTCGAGTGACATATTGCACAGCGTGAGATAAGACATTTATTGCCCAGAGAAGTCCAGCGGTTCACGTTCAGTAAAAACAAGTGTGTCCAGCTATAAATGACAACCGCAGGGCCCTATTTGTCAGATATTAAATTAGGAGTCCTGTAAATCAAGGGTTCTGATTGGTTTAAAGGCTAGTGAAAACCGGCTAGAAGGCCACCTTCCTTGTTAGCATACCGAGGTGAACGTGTTTTCAGAAGGGAAATATGGGGGCTTCTAGATGCCCTCAAGTCTGGTCTCCTAGAGAAACGCTATCTGGGAAGGATGGCGGTCTCTCTCCAGCATCCAGCAGCTTTTTGCGGTGAGCATGAAGGAGAGACAGTCTATACCAACAAGTATCTTCAATTCGAGTCTGGACGCATCAGAGGAGATTGCAGCCGTCAGGGCTACTTTGTGTCAAAGCCGTTTCTGCCTGACTGAATCCGAAAATAAACACCTTTGCTCTCTATCATTACTGTTTCATTAACACCTTGGCCAAGTTCTGTGGCCAAAGAGACCTGATTTCAGAGTGACGCTAAATTATTCCAGGCCAGTGTATAATAGCCCTTGATAATTTCATATCCACTGTCCCTCTCTCCCAAGTGATGCTCCCAGCTCCTACCCCGAGCTTGCGAGCACGCACACACATCCTGAACAAGCACGTACAAATTAGAGATTGTGCATAAAAAAGAAAGGAAGAGAAAAAAAAAAAAAAAACCCAGGCAAGCTATTTAGGGCACCGTTCCCATTGGGTTTCTCTGCAAAGCATTTTTCCTGTAGTTAGTAAGTGCTCAGTGTAATCTAATAAAAGGCATTTTGCAATATTAAGCAAAAAACATCTGGT
The DNA here is from genome assembly GCA_007922755.1 of Pedetes capensis. NCBI lineage: Eukaryota > Metazoa > Chordata > Mammalia > Rodentia > Pedetidae > Pedetes > Pedetes capensis. The sequence continues at coordinate 36,435 of VMDO01008451.1, forward strand.
ACCCAGAATTCCCTGATCATTTTTAACTAGATGCAATATCTCTCTCCTTCTCTTTCTCTCCCAGACATGTGAAGAATAGCCTAATAAGGATCCTTGTGGTAAAATCAGATGGAAAACGGGGAGGCAGAGTCGCACGTCTCCGGCAGCTCATTCGAAGCAGTTCCTCTGAGTTGCACAATAATAATCAGTGCTGGCCCGGTGCCGCTGGATTATTTTGTATATTCATGAAGCTCCTCATCAGCCGTCAGGAGAATGTGCAGTAATCCTTGTATGAAATAAGGCCAATCAGTGGAATAATGAGGAAGGTAATATCTCCCAAGAGGCCTGGAGTGGGTTTTCATCAGGCCCCGCAGTAACTCTCCAACTATTTGCTTTACAAATGCAGCCTTTGATCTTTGATTTGGGGAGCAGAGCGGCAGAGACCGACCTGCTGTGGATTGTCCAGCCTGCAAGGGTAACAGGCTGAGCAGAGGAGGATTGGGGAGGGGGAACGTGGCTTTTAAGGATCAGTCGGTTCTCGTTAACTAAAACCTTGTAGCCTTTTTATTTACCGTGCCCTAATATCTATTCACTTAGCAGGTCAATTGCCAGGAGGCCTTCTTTCCTTCAGACTTCCCTGTATGTATACGTGTGGATTATAACAAGCCTTCTCAAACCAGGAAGTACTGGGCCTATATAAATACCTGCTCTGCTTTATGCCAGAAAACAATGAAGACTTTCTAATGAAGCTGTGACACCGTTTCGGAGCCGTAAGATCACACAGTGAGTTAAAGATGGAGGTATCCCAGTTATTCTAATGGTATCCTATTTCCTCTTCATCATTCCCAAAACGCAAAAGCAAAAGCAAAAGAGGCATATAGGAAATAAATATTGATAGCACTCATGAAGTTTTCTTTTCCCAAACAAAACTAAACGCCGTTCTTAACGCAGGGAGATTTTGCTTACAGTTTATTACGGATTATTAAGAAGAATTTCTGTTTAAACAAACCAGTAACCCACTTTGATTATTAGTGAAATAGGTCTGACATTTACAAAATACGTTGCAAATTTTTGCATAGGATGTTATTAGAAACGTTCTGCTAATACAAGTTGCCATTCGGAAGAGAGATAATAGATGGGCTCTTACTAATATTAAAAATTGGTAAGAAATGGAAGAAAATTTCAGTATATTGAAAGCCCTTCTTTGAAAATTAAGTATAATGAGGTGTACCATAAACAAGGTCAAACAAGTTAATTTGAAACGATGCAATGAGGTGAGAAGGAATTGCGGGAGATTGCTGGAACAGATTTATTCACCGACCGTGTGATGATGTCATTAACAAATGCTCGCACCGCATGATGAGCAATTGACATTACCAGCAGCACAAACGGTCTTCTGACGGGAGAGATTCCCTCCCGCTCTCCTCCGCGGGCTCAGGAATTGTGCTTCTGAGCTCGGTGGATGAGCCGGGAGGGTTCCCACCAAGCGCTTGAAACATTGTTGCCTTTGAAGCCTGGGCCTTCAGGAAGGGGTGACTTCAGCCTCTCGCTTTGATTCGGGCCGACCGGGTGTTAGAACGAGCCTATTTTAGAAAACCTGAAAGGGCTAAATTTGACATTTGATTCGCCCTATTCTGGGATTTTAAACTGCGATGTAAATTAGTTCGAAGCCGGTCTTTCTTCCATTTTCTCTTTTCACAATGTAATACAGCTAAATGACAGAGATTAATTACTAAAGTAATTACTGTTGGAAAGCAAAGGGACAGTTGGATGAGACGCTCTTTCTTTCTTGTGATGACCAAGGCTTTCTTGACAATCACGCTTAATTCCAGCGATGATTATTCCGTGTGGCGGTGTCTCCCCACACAAGGGCACGCGGGCGTGGGTGCGGGCGCAGGGTACGGAGCTACAGAACGAGGTAATTACACTTGACTAGCGCAGCCTCCTGGGCCCCAGGGGCCCACGGGACCCTTCTCTGATGGGAGTGTTCAAGCCTCCCTGCCGGCCACCTGCCCTTGTTTTCTGCTCCGTTTGCTGTCCTGGGCCAACACGGGCCCAGCTGTGACGGGGGAAATGGGCACGTGGAGTGTGCCATGACATCCCTCGACTTTCTCCCGGACACTTGCACTTGCTATGGGTGCAGAAGGCATGGCTGAAGAGGCGCCCAGATGGGTCCTCGCTCTCAGCCACGGGGGCCTGCAGGGGACCTGGCGGAGGGCTGCCAGGGCGCATAAGAGAACTCTGGAGTTGTAAACACTTGCCCGTTTCCTCATGAATGCCAGGCCCACATTAACAAACAAACAAACAAATAAAAATCAACCCGAGAGGCTGATGGCGAGGAAAGGCTCCGGGCTTGCTGGCCAGGTAACTGGCTTGCAGATTTCCGGGCAGCCTCCAGCACCTCTGACCCTCGCGCCTCGCTGTCTGTACCCTGGCTGCTCCCTAGGACTAGATCACAACGTGCTGTTACCCTGAGCCTAGGCAGGGTCCGATGATTGCCCACTCGTCTTGTAAATGTCCCACGTAAGCCCTGCAGGCTGTGGCTGGCCACTGTGACAAAGCCAGCGCAGCTTCACAGGTCAGTCACTGCGGGGGTCTCCATGAGGCCAGGGCTGCCAGGGCCACAGCCCTGGGCGGAGAGGAAGGGAGAGCGGACAGAAGGATGTCTTCTGGGACAAACTCTGTCGTGGGAGCCCCAGAAGGAGCAAAGAGGAGGAGCCTGGCAGCTGGCTCTGGCTGGCGATCGCTCCTGTCCTCCTGGCCACGCTGTCCCCAGCTCTGTCCAGGAGCCAGGCTGCCTTGGGCACAGCCCGCATCCCCTGTGTGAGCGACGGGAGGGACCGACACTGTCCATCACTGAGGATGGCGCAGGGAGAAAGGGAGGTGGAGAGAGGGCGGGGCGTGCAGAGCGAAGAGGGGCGCAGGCGTGGAGCAGAGGCGCAGAGGACGCAGAGACTGGGAGGCAGGAGCGGAGGCGGGCACAGGACTTCAGGCCCTGCGCTCCTTCCAGGTACCGTCCCAGCACAGCTGACTTCCTCCCTGAGCCATAATCAACTGCCTTAATGAAATACGTAATTAACATATTATAATTGTGGTAAAGATGATTTTGACAGAAATCATTTTCCATATCTAATACTATGCTAATTTAATCTGTTCCCTACTCTCAGACATGACCTTTAGTGATTAAGTTTCATGGCAGAATTGTTTTTTTTTTTTTTTTGATGGATTGATTTATCTAGTGTGGTTGAGACCCCTCGGTTGGCATGCCTGTCATTTCCTTTCCATTTTAGAAATCTCTCACAGACATACATGTCCACACACACAGGCACGGAGGCATACGGATGCGCACCAAAGTGCAGGAAACAAAAGTAGTCAGAGCGGTCTGTCCTGGAGCGAAGAGGGTGACCTACTTGATAAACTGGTCATCCACAGACACTTGGAAGGTAGTGGGCAGACAGGCCCAAATGTCACTAGCTTACTTCTCCTAAGCATCTGGGCTCTCCTGCCTCCATTTTGAGTCACGTGACTCAAATGTGATGACTATAATTAAAATATAGCGAATCCATCAAGTTATTTGGTTATTCAGGGTAGGAGCATAAGCTAGAGATGTAAATAATGTATTCATTTTAACAGGATTTAAAATCTTATACTATTCTTAGTTTCGTACCTTATCGATGTAATTATCTCTAAACAGCCTTACTGAATCATTTTTAATGATAGAGGACACACGTGCATAATTAAATAGCAGTGGCTGACCTTTCCTCTCTCATTTTTGACAACGTGAAATCAACGTCTCAAAGGGATTAGAAGTGCTGAATGATGATTTAGAACACATGGAAACCGAGAGGGAGTGGTACTCAAGGCCCGGGATTCTCAAATTTTCACCTCAGCTCATAATAAGGAAGATGAAGTGAAAAGTCACCCCAAACACCAATATGCAGTCTTCATGAAGGAGATTTAACTTTAATATATAGGACACACACTGGTATTTTCTCTTCTGTGTAATCCTGTGTCATTAAAAAATGGTGATTGAGAGCAAGTAAGTGATTTTCATTCACTATCTTTGGATTCATTAAAGAATTTAATAAGAAGTCACAAATTGAAGCAACCAACTTCCACTAATATATTATTTTGACTTTTGCATCAATTAATTTATAGCTCATCCCATCAATGATGTGAGTAAATGCTGGGTATTACTGATTTGGGCACACTTAGGTGGTTATATTTAGAAGGAATAAGTGAGGAACTTTTATATATGGTTCAAACTTCTCAGTATTATCTATCTATCTGTATCTTTCTATTTATATATATACTTGTAAATATATACACATATATAAAATGAAGTCATTGCAATCATTTTCTATACTGTTCCTCATGTGTAAAATGGATCCAAGGTTAAAAACTTTGTATGAGTCGTATTTTTGAGTCACAACTAAAGAAATTGTTATATAAACTAATATGTTGGATATGCACAATATTGTTAAGAAAAGCATTTGGAAATACTAAAAACTAATAATAGCTACCAAGTTTGCTTAGTCTAAATCATAATTTGTGGGAATATGAAAAAAATTAATTTAGATGGTCATAGAAAATGCTTATTGTTTTGGTATAATAAGAATTATACATGAGCAATGTTTAGTATCAGAGCTGATTGATCTTCATATAATTAAGATAATTAGAATTTCATGCTTCCACCTTTAGGCAACACTTATACATATCATGGAAATGACAAAAATTTGTACTTTTTCTTTCTAGATGAAATTCAGGTATACTAAGAAGCATATCAAGAACACCAATAGAAAATTTGATTATAATTCACTATTAGATAAATTTATCATGTTCAGCAGGTCTGAGGACTTGAACTCTTTGGCTTTCATGCAGAGAGGTGAGAATGACTGGGAAAATTGGCAACCATGAAAGAGAGATTATGTGATCATGTGTGTACTTCAATGTGGTATCTTTCCCGTTATGGAAATGTTAGCTTTAAAGTACCTTAAAGATGTACAATGACCTTCTACCCTGCCATAAAAATGTCCTCATGCCCTTAGCATTCATGAATATGCACTATGTTCTGCTTTCATATTTAATTTTAAAAACATTCAAGCTTGGACTTAAACAGCATAGAGTTGGAAGAACTTTTAAATCTGTTGTCTGATAATCTGTGCCTTTTTATGAGTTATTTGGTCCATTCACGTTTAATGTAATTTTGATGTGGGTAAATGAACATCAGTTATTTTGCTGTTTTCTGCATCTTGTGTTTTTTGTTCCATTGTACCTTATTTACTGCATTTTTAAAAATTGCTTTATCTTACCGGTTTGGTTTCTCTGTTGATTTTTAAATTATTTATTTATTTTTATTAATTGTCTTTCAGTCATTTTCTTAATGGTTGCTTTAGAATTTTATTATACATCTTAACTTATCATAATTTCTTTAAGGTTACAATGACTTAATTATGATAAAATATTTAACTTGGAGCCATTGCAACTCTACTTCCTCTCCCTTCATTGTGCTATTATTTTCATATATGTTACATCTATTTTTTGTTAGGTGCCATCAAGTTGGTATCTGACTCATAGTGACCCTCATAGGGTTTTCAATGGCTGACTGTTTCAGGATTGCCTTGGCAGTGGATTGCCAGGTCCTTCTCCCATTTTTTGCAGTGCTGGGAATTGAACTCAGGACCTCAGAGACTGCAGTGCAGCGTTCTACCAACTGAGCCAAATCCCAGCCCATGTTACATCTATAGAGGTTATAAATCAAACAGTGCAGTGTTATGGTTATAGGGTTGCTCTTTAAATTTTTTGGCTTTTAAAAAGAAAATTTTAAAAAGAGAAAAGTACATTAATTCTATATTGTGTATTTACCCTTATTTTTACCATTTCTGATTATCTTTATTTTCTCCTGTGAATTCAAGTTACTATCTTGTGTCAGTTTCAGCCTTAAGGATTCTTCAGTATTTCTCAAAAGGAAAGGATAGTAGAAATAAATTCTCTCAGGGTTTTTTTTCCCCCTAAGGTTTGAACCCAGGGCCTCACACATGCTAGGTAAGTGCTCCACTACTGAGCTGAACCTTCAGCCCCTTTTATTATTATTATTTTATTGAGACAGGGTGTTGTTAAGTTGCATAGGCTGCCTGTGGCCTTGAACTCATAATTCTTCTGCCTCAGCCACCTGAGTTGCTGGGATTACAGGTGTGTGCCAAGGGACCCACTACTCTGTTTCTGTTTGTCTAGAAATAACTCTTTTTGCCTTTATGTTTTGATGGAGCAAGACATAGAATTCTGATCTGACAAATTTTTCTATCATTGAGTATTCTGACTCTATTACTTCATATGCTTTTGCTTTCATTATTTATGATCACACATTAGCTGTTTGGGGCTGGGATTTACCTCAGTTGGCAGAGCACCGCTCTGTGGTCTCTGAAGCCCTGAGTTTGATTCCCAACATGGCAAAAGTGGGGGAAGGATGGGGCAGCCTACTCCCAAAGCAATCCTGAAACAATCAGCCATTGAAAACCCTCACTAGGAGTCCAACAAGACTCGATGGCACCTAACAATAACAATATTAGCTGTTTATCATATTATTATTCTTGTATATGCAATGATTCCTTTTTTCTTGCTGCTTTGAAAAGATCATTTTATTCTTGCCTTTGATTTTCAGCTGTTTGACTATGATGTATCCAGCTATGGGTCTCTTTGTGTTCATCTTACCTGAGATTTAGGGAGTTTCTTGGATCTGTAGATTTGTGTTTTTCTAAATTTGGAAAATTTTGCACCATTTCTAAAATATATATATTTGAAATTCAAATATATACATATATATACATATGTACATATATATATATATATATATATATATATATATATATTCTATTACACATATGGATTCTGTTCCTATCTGTCATTGTTCGCTTTCTGTAGGTCTGACATTTGATATTGAGCTTTTCCATCATCTCTTTCCACAAATATAGTCAATTTGGTTCCCGTATGTTCCATCTGGTGACTTCCATGTGTATAATCACTGGTTATGTTGGTAAAAATATGTATTTGCAATGACAATATCATTGGTGTGACAAAATTCTGGCATGTGCGCTCCAGCTTAGTTTCTGTCACCAAGGCCATATTTTCTAACTACTGAGCCTGCTTCTTTGTTTCCAACTTTGCATTCCAGTCACCAGTAACCATCAGTACATCCTGATTGCATGTTCAATGTATTTCACATTGCAGAATCTGGTGAAAACTTTCCCTATCTTCATTTGTGGCCTTAATGGTGGGTGCATAAATTTGAATAATACTCATATTAACTATCCTTCCTTGTAGGTGTATGGGTATTATTCTATCACTGACAGCATTGTACTTCAGGACAGATATTGAGATGTCTTTTTTGATGATGGATGCAACGCCATTTCTCTTTCATCTGTCATTGCTGGTATAGTAGACCATATAATTATCTGATTCAAAATGGCCCATGCCAGTCCATTTTGCTAACTGATGCCTAGAATGCTGATGTTTATGTGTTCCCTTTCCCTTTTGACAATTTCTAATTTTCTTAGATTCATACTATATACATTCCCTGCTCCAATTATTAATGGATGTGTACAGTTGTTCCTCCTCATTTTGAGTCGTGCCACATCAGCAAGTGGAGGCCCCTCGGGCTTTACTCCATTCCTGTCATTAAGGTCAACTCTGTTTTGAGGAGGCAACTTGTCCCTAGTCACCTCTTGAGTGCCTTCCAACGTGGGGGTCTCATTTTCCAGCTATCATATCATATCATTTCCAGTTATCATAACTAAGACTTTATTACGAAGTGTTTCTCTGCTATTCACAGGGTTTTCAATGGCTAATATTTTGGAAGTAGGTTAGCCACATCCTTCTTCTGAGTCTTAGTGTAGAAGCTCAACTGAAACCTGTCCAGCATGGGTGGCCCTGTTGGTATCTGCAGTACTGGTGGTATAGTTTTTGGCATCATAGCAACACCCAAGCCTCCACACGATGGCAAACTGACAGACATGAGGTGTTAGGGTCGAGGCTAGGGTTAGCATGCTTGAGCCGGGTGGGGGAGAGGATGGGACCAGTCCCAGGCAAAGAGCCCAGATATTCCAATGCTTTGTCCAATTTTAGTAGTTTTTCATGGGTAAATGCATTTCAGTTCATCTTGTAAACTTGACCAATCCCTAGGTCCCTGAAATCATTTTGTTTTATTCACTTATATGAGAGACGGTTTGCAGTCTTCTTTATACAGCTTATGTCAAAAGTTCCTTCATCAAAATTGAATGTAAAGGTTTTTATTACATAAAAGAGAAAGAGGTAGTTGCAAATCACTTACCAATTCTCCTTATTTCCTTTCTCAGGGTTCTGTGCCAGGCCAAGTATCTTCACAACAGTTTAATTGTTTGCTGTGTGTGTGAAAACATCACACACTGCTGTGTGTGTGAAAATGTCCTAATCCCCTCCCAGAACCCAGGAGTTCATTCTTTGGGACAGGTCATTTTTCACCTCTCAGCAGCATGCCTGGGAAGATCGAAACTGCCTTTCACTCAGCCCCACCCATTTTGTGGGAAGATAAAATGGGCCAATATATTTTCTTACGTGTGTAGAGAAATCATAACACCTACTATCTTACAGAAGATTTTATCTTCTTTTGTGTTTTCTTTTAAATCTGATAGGTACCTAAGGAGGATTTTAAAAGTGCTTTATAGACTCTAGCGCCATGATGCTCATTTTGACGGCAGTGTGGCAGGAGAAAGAGGAATGATGATAGTGAAAAATTATATTCCAACACACGATGCAATGCTGCTACAGAGAAGCAAACCATACATCACAGAAGTTTATTGACAAATTAATTCTCAATAAGTGTAATTCATCTGCTCAACATTAAAAGCAACTGGACTTTTATAGCTTTCCGCATTAGACTTTTCATATAAGCAAACTGACAAATGAGAAAAATAATGCCTTCTCCGACTATGTATCTTGATTTTGTATGCAGATCTATGGTAAATGTAATGATAGGCAGCACACTGGTAAGACAGAGAGCTCAGAGAAATTGGGAAGTGGCTCTGCAGGATCTTCATTTTTCTTCTTTCTTTGGAATATCAGAGTGAGGCAAGAATTATTGAACTTTTTAAAATTTGTAAAACAAATAGATTTCAGTTAATGCAAAGAGGGTAGGCAATGGCTGAGAAGACTCTCAATTTATACCATCTATTTGTTCTTATCCACTCCCAAGGCAATCCCGAAACTGTCAGCCATTGAAAACCCGATGAGGGTCGCTATGAGTCGGATACCGACTCGACGGCACCTAACAACAACAACAACAACACAACAACAACAACAACAACAACATTTGTTCTTACTTGGCTATTCAAGGTTGCCTGAGTCTATATTAATCAACAACTCCATTTCTTCAATATAAATTTACTTGGATTATGATAATATTTCAAAATATGTGTAATAATTCATTTTATAATTTCTGTCTACAAAGGGTAATTGCATTTGTTCTGACCGTTTTTGTCTACGAAAACATGCTCTCGTAGAAGTGGGGTCACAAAAAGATCCAGAACAACCAAGATTTGGGTTCTTGGCTTTGAGGTCCAAAACTAGGTCCTGAAATCCACAGTTCTGAGCTGCAAGAACAAGAGTTTGAGAGTGATAAGAACTGAAAAAGTTTCTTCCTTTAAACATTTGTCTTGTTGGGCACAGTGGCCCACGCCCGTAATCCCAGTGGCTTGGAAGACGGAGGCAGGAGGATCACAAGTTCAAGACCAGAGGCAGTCTGCATAACTTAGTGAGACCCTGTCTCAAAAAGTAAAAAATAAAATGGGCTGGGGGTGCAGCTCAGTGGTCCAGCACTTGCAGAGCATGCAAGTGTGAAGCCCTGGGGGCTGGTTCAATGCCCAGTACTGGGGAAAAAAAATTTGTCTTGAATTCCAAGAGGAAAGGATAATACTGAGGGGCCCCTGTGGATGACCTGAATCATCGAGAAGATCTGGAAGTGTCCTCTGCACTATTCAGGGGACCTAGACCACAAGAGCCCCTGAAGAGACTGGAGGAGCTCCACCCTTTGCAAGGGCTGGGAACCTCAGTGGGGCAGGATTCTGGAGAGGTGAAGGAGAGATCCCGCCTCCATTGACCTTCTGCCATTTCATGCCAACCCTCAGAGCACCAGGGCAGGGACAGTTCGGGTCTCTTGAAGGAAGTGAGTATCCTTCTTGCCACGGTCCCATCCAGCCACTCATGAGAACCTATCACAAGGAGAGAAAAGCTGGTGAGTTCATAAAGCCACTCACGCCCAGTGCAGTCTGTGCAGGAGGGGTCGGGGTGGGCATGGAGGGGTGCGGGCTGAGGGAGATGGGGGAGTGTAGGGATCTGGGGGGCTGCCCTTCCTGCAGGTGCATTGGAATAGCTAAGAGGAGTGTGTCTGGAGATGTATCTCAGATGGCGCGAGGGTCCATCCACAAACCTTTGAATCTTTCCACTGAGACAGGTCCACAGCCACGTAGCTGGTGCTTTGGGACTTAGACACTTCAATACAGATTGCTTTGTTAACTGTAAGGACAAGAACACCCCAAGTCACGTAGATCCAGCGTCCCCAGAACCAAGGGACACGAACAATGAAAAATAATGAAACCTGTTAACGTTTTCTTGAAGAGGAAACACAGGGCTCCGTATTCCTCAGGCACAAAGTTCGCCGTGGAAATTGTGTGCATAAATGCCAACCAGTGTGACTTAGTGACGAGAGCCTGAAGTTTCTCTTTTCTACATAGCTGATAGATGAGGCAAGGGAGATTTATCGCTTTTTAATTAAGCTCGTGTCAACTGCTGAAGTTTATTTCAGCACAGATCTGTTGACCGGAGTCTTTCTGAAGAAACAGCCCCTTGCAGAGGCTTAAGTCTTCACAGGAAGTTTCCCAGTTAGCAGCTCAGCCTCCGCGTTCCTCCCAGGACTGGCTTGCAGTTGACGCTTGCTGTGTGCCCAGCGTGTGCCAGGAAATGAGTTCAAGATCAATTTCTGTTGTTTAAAAATCCAGAGCAGCTCACTGCGCAGAGGGGTGAAGAATGCTGACATGCATCTTGTAAGACTCCACCTGAACCCCAAACCAAACCCTTACCCTAAACAGAGAATTTGGAGGTCACTGGGTGTGCAGACAGCATCATTGGCTGTGTGGAATTAAAAGTTTTTAAATGCAGATTGTAGTCCTTGCTACCAAGGTCCGGTAGTGTTCCTTCTCGTCACAATTAAAATTGCATTAAGGGCTAAAGATGAATGCTTATGTGGCCCTGGTGAGCTGAAGGTACTGGGGACAAAAAGAAAAATGTTAGCCAAATCAGTCACCTGATTTCAAGAGTCTGGAATGTAATGAAGAATACGTATTAAATCTGATCACAGTTCTGCTTACCCCAATCCAGAATGACTGCCACTTGCTTCTCAAACGCTGCTCGCCATTTACAAGGCTGGTTCACGTATGGTGAAAGTCCTGAGTAACCGCTACAGCCTCAGAGAGCGCCACGCGCGGTCCACAAGCCCACAGGCAGAGCGGGACTGGGCTCGAGGCATTCGGTACTGCGCGGTGCCACGATGGCATTACAAGGTCCCACACAGCCCATCGCCACAGCTGGCCCCAGCCCCCTCCGCACCGCAGCCTCCTCCGAGGACAGCCTCCCCTCCTCCTTCAGAGACTCCGTGGCTTTGCCCCACTCTGTCTCGTGGTTTCTTTGTGGCACACCCACCTTCACCCTAAGGAACCTGCGCGAACTCCTACGCTGTTATCCGCCAGCAAGCCTTGCCCCAACCTCCACAGCCCAGACCCATGGTTTCCACATTGAGGCCCCACTGCCCTCGTCCTTTCCTGGCCTGCTGGACACCCAGCGTTCAGAGCAGGGCTGCAGGACAGACAGGGAAGGAGGCTGCGACGGGGGCCGGCGTCTGTCCTGGAAGGCCCACCACGGGCCCATGGCCTCCTCTGAAACACTCCTCCCCTATTCCTGCCTCCTTGAAAGCACCCAGGGCAGCCCCTGGAATGGAGGTGCTTCCTGTCCCCACCCGCCCCCAGTCCAGCTCAGCTGCGTCGCCTGTGCCTTGTCATCCTCCGCACGGAAGGGCCCAGTGCCTTTGCTTCTCCTTGAAGGTCTCCACGGCCTGCGGGTGCAGCTCTGTGCCTCCAGCCCCGTGACTGCCCAGCTGACCTCTCCCTGCTGGACAAGGTGTCAGACACCAGGGGCGAGATTGCTCCACCACTGACTCCCGGGACACGGGATAGCGCATTTACTCCCGGGGCTGGAGGGCGCAGTGTCCCCCCTTGACCATTGCGCAGCCGCATTGCAACTAAGAAGACTCTGTGCAGACACGGAAGGGGACCTGGGATAGGAGGACCACGCAGGGCACGAACCCAGGGAGCAGAGAATTCAAAGGTCGTCTTTGTGCGTCTGGTTGTGGTGCAGGTGAAGGTCAGATTCCTCAGACAGCCGCTGTGAAGTGAGGGGTAAAACGAGGCACGTGGGACTGAAGATCGCAGAGCATCTTTGAAAACTGGGGTGGAGGGAATGGTGATGTTAGAGGTTGGCGGCGGCAGGTGGGAACTGCTCTACCCAAAAGTGGGAAAGGACGCAGAAAGCAGGGAAGCAACTCAAGGGTAACACGGGGTCCAGAGAGGATTCAAAATTTTTACTAATAATCAAAAATAAAGAATTCTAACCCCGAGATTGGGGCTGTAGGCTGTAGCAGCCTTTCCTCCCGTGGACTTTTCCTCTACCCTTGGTGCAGTGCTGGGAGGCCCTGGGCTGTGACGCCAGCACCTCCCGTCATGCAATCATGAAACACTAACTGGGATTTTAAAGCAAAGTAGATAATTAAAAATGTCACTACTAAGGCACGATGCTTTCTTCACTCCAGAGCAGGTGGAGCCTGAGGCCTGCGGGTGAGTGACACCTCCTTGTTGTTGTAATATGAAGGAGGGTTTTATTTTTAACATATTATTGTGACTGAAGGCATTTCATTAAAATTGATCAGCCGGGTTTAGCGCAGGATTGACTGCTGTGAATTGGTGAATTTACCTTAAAGAAAAACCAATTTGTGTCAAAAAAAATCTACCGACAAATCATTCAAGCAACTTAGAATGTGGATGTGTACGGGGCTGGTTCTGCAGAGGGATATTGAGGTGCCGTGTTTCTAACACAAGACGCTTGTCAGTAGCCATGGGGACAGAGTCGGGCCTTCCTACCACCAGCATCTCTCGGGGAGGCTCTACGGGCAGGTGCACCTGCTCCTGGGCCCTGTGAGGGCCAGCAGCACTCCTTGGCTTCCACCCCTCGAGTCCACTGCAGATGACTGTGTGGTGCCCCTAGCAACCACGCTGGGTACCAGGCCACTCCTTCATGATAAGGAATATGTTCCTGCAGATGTGACTAAGAGCACTGTAAGCTTGTTGTTGTTGTTGTTGTTCGGTGCCGTCGAGTCGGTATCTGACTCATAGCTACCCTGCGTACAACAGGGGAAACACTATTGTCAGTGCTTCTCTGCTGTTCATAGGGTTTTCAATGGTGGATTGATTTTGGGAAGTGGGTTGCCAGGTCCGTCTCCCAAGCCTACAGCACTTGGTGTTCCCAGGTGGTCTCCCATCCAAGTACTAAGCAGGCCAGACCCTGCTTAGCTTCTGAGATCTGGTGGGATCAGATGCCACCAGGCTATGCCTGCAGGCTTCCATTGTAAGCTTAGCAGATGTTGATGAACTCAAAGAGCAACTACACTATTGTTTGCATCTTCATTTTTATCTGAAAGCCTATTTAGTTTTCTTTTCTTCCTTTCTCCCTGCTTTTTGAAAGGGTCTTCCCCAGGCTGGTTCCCACCCACAGTCCTCCTGCTTATCCTCCTGAGTGTGGGATTACGAGCCTGCGTCACCAAGCTTGGCTAGTTTACATTTTTGATTTTCAGCTTTGATCTATTTCTTATTCTGGAGATTCGTAATATAAGGGACAATCGCATAAAATACAGGACACGTATCTTGTACAGAAAATATCAATGAAGGTTGTGTATTTCAAAGGCTATTTCCCAGCATATTAATTTATCATAAATTCTTATGCTCCCAGACGCATACTCCTGGGACATTAGTAATATACAGTTTGTAATGAGCTATTACAACTTTAATATCTTGTTATATTAATGCCATAGATGTTTAGTTGATAATCGTCTTTACATCATTCTAAGTAATTTTGCCCAATTTTAATTTTGACTTTTTCAACGTTCTTGACTTGCTCCTTTTCTGATTTCTTATTGTTGTTGTTGTTGTTGTTAGGTGCCCTGGAGTTGGTATCCAACTCATAGCGACCCTCACAGGGTTTTCAATGGCTGACTGTTTCGGGATTGCCTTGGGAGTGGGTTGCCATGTCCTTCTCCCATTTTGTGGTGCTGGGAGTTGAACTCGAGAACTCAGAGACTACAGAGCAGCACTCTACCAACTGAGCTAAAATATAAATTTTGAGGTTAAATACCATTCCACAAATACAATACAAACTTCTAAATAAAGATTGAACTTGTGATTTTGCAAAGTGCCAACAGATAAGGCCCACGAGGGGGGCACTATGGCTCCTCTGGTCTGCTCCCCTGTGGTGTCTTGCGGTTGTTAAAGCCTTATGTAGCTCAGTCTCTTTTACCTGGGGAAAGAGGTGTGGGGTCATTTTATATCCATTGGTCTCACTTTAATGGTGTTAAAGTGATCTGCATTTGATTTCAAAATTATATATGTTCATATATATTTTATTATACGCATGTAATAATTTTATAAGCATTGAATTTGTATTATTACAAATTCAAATCTGTTCCATAAGGTGATATGTCATTTAAGAGTATAACAGGTATGTCATTTAATTATACAGGTATTTGTATTTATATAATATATACACTGAGAAATTGCTGAAATCATGCAGAGAATTGAGTAGTTGACAAGGAAGAGGTTTGGGTCCTGTGGCCATTTCTTCCCTGAAACCCTTTTCTAGAGAGGCCGCTGTCCTTGTGCCCTCAGTGGCCGCCACACGGCTCCTCCAGCTGTCCGCCTACCTCCTGTCCCTCTGCTGCAGCTCCAGCCCTGTTGCTGTGGCTGTGTGCCGCACGGCCTCAGGAGAAGCACGCTCTGCTGGCGCTCCTGTGCCCAGCCCCGGCTCGCTGTGCAGGCCGTTTGCGTGTGTGACTACCAGAACTTCTTTCTGGTAGGCATTCTGGGAAGCTTCTGAGTTCTTGAGTCAAGAAAATGGAAAATTCTGACTTTGTTTCCCTGGAAGTTATCATGCCCACAGGTGACTCTGAGCTGTTATGGCCATGGTGGGCGAGGCAGGGCAAGGCCAGCAGACTGAGTGTCACAGCAGGAGGGATGACAGACCCTGGTCCTTTCTGTGCTTCCCCAACTACCATGTCAGCCAGCAAGGGAGCCCATGAAGCCACTGTTATCTGAAGACATAAATCATCATATTGCTTACGCCACTTCATGTGAGCATTTTCTTAGTTGAGACAGAAGTTCTGGTTGACACGTTGTCTGTTCAAAGGGGTCACAGGCAAAAATAGAAACATTTTGTTTTTGTTAGGTGCCATCGAATCCGTATCCGACTCATAGCGACCCTACATACAACAGGCGAAACACTATTGTCAGTGCTTCTCTGCTGTTCATAGGGTTTTCAATGGCGGATTGATTTTTGGGAGTGGGTTGCTGGGTCCTTCTCCCAAATAGAAACATAGGCTTCTACCATTTAACATTTATGAAGATGGGAGGGCTTGTATCATTTAACATTTATTGAGGCTCCTTCAGAGGGGAAATGCTCGTTCCTTTTATTGAAGATGTCATTCTGAGAAAAGCTGGGTGATAGCATCCAGGGTGATAGACCTAACAACTCAATGAACTGAGTTGGGGACGAGAGGAAATTATATGAAGGAAAGCTTTAATCAAACACTCACAGCAGCATAGGCATTAGAACTTGGGCGAGGGTACAAAGTGCTTACCATTAATAACAGTGAAGAACTACAATGTGCCTAGTGTGGTTGTAGGTGCTTGAAACCCAGGAGAGGTAAGATCAGGCAGGGCAGAAGACCAAGGTCTCAAAGCAGACCTATGGGACAGAGCCAGGCATTGCTTCTAGAGCTTGTGCTTCTAACTGATGAAGAAGCCTACGCACAGCAGTGGAGGAATCACAGGTAAACCCATGTGGTTCTATGAATGCAGGCTGCAGAAGGGACGCTTGGTGACCAGGCTCGTGTGAACTTAATGCATGAGATTTAGGCACCCCTTCCTGAGAATGTTCTATTGGAATGTGTCCAAAAGAACATCATCAAATAAGCCTGAAAAGACTGGAATATCAAGTCATTTATTATAAGAAAATAAGTTGAAAAAATATAAGAGATTGAATTCGGTTAGCTTGGAAAAGATATATTTTGAATTGTCAAAAATTTAAAGTTTTCTTGCTAAAAAATAGTGATCAATAATTCTCCATAATAAGATGGACTTGTGAAAATCTCTTCCAATATGCCAAGCACAGGTTCTGTATATAACCATTTTTGTTTCCCAAACACTCAGGAAATACTTTTTTGGTTTTTTAAATTCTTATACCTTTTTTTTCATGTCTTATTACATTGGTTAGAGAATCAAACATGCAATATAAAATAATGGTGATAAGAGCAGGCATTACTAGCACATTCTTAACTTCAAAGAAGTTCTTAAAATGTCACTTCGTGAACTATATTGTCTGTTAGTTTGAAATGACTGTCATATTAAGAATCAGTGCATCACACATTCACTAAACATGAGTGTTACATTTTATTTAGCAGCCTTTTGTCATTTATCATCATAAACTATAAATTTTTCTCTTATTACTTATTGATGTGATGAATAATGTGGCTTAATATTTTGATTTCAAAACATTCCTGAATTTCTAGAATAAATCCCATCACACATAACTTTTTATTTTCCTAATTATCTGCTAATTTTTGCTGTTTTCATTCTGTCGTATGTAGTATCACTATGAGTCAGATCCAACTCCACAGCACCTACCACCACCACCAACAACAACAGCAAAGCTTTGCTGTATCTTTTTTGACAAGTGAGATTAGCCCGTAACTTTTTTGCATCTGCTTTAGTTGTCCGTTTTTGTTTTGTTCATGTTTCTGTATTCTGGGATGTTTTACATATCAAGGGTAGAGTCTGCTCAATGGAATTGTGAAGGAATTTGCCAGTATAATTATTGGAAGTTACTGCCTAAGTTGGAAAATATTTTCTCTTTTTGATAAATTGTGCCAGATTCGTGCCTATTATGTTTTCTTTTCTGAATCTCACCTGTATTTATTTTTATGTCTTCTTAATCTTCATGTAAAATTGAAATCTTTTGATTTCTTGGTCATATAGAAAAGAGCCTGCAGTCATAGCACTGTGGCATCCGATCCCATCAAATCCCAGAAGTTAAGCAGTCTCCTCGCTGCACCCCATTCAGCAATGTCCTGAAAACACCTAGTAATATTTAACTGACTACTCACTATGTTTGAGGGCCCTTTTCGTCCTTTAAATGTGAGATGTATGCAACAATAGACCTCAATGCATGCTTTCTTTATAGACATCAAAATAATTTATTCTACTGTTGTTAGGTGCCGTCGAGTTGGATCCAACTCATACTGACCCTCATAGGGTTTTCAATGGCAGATTGTTTCGGGGTTGCCTTGGGAGTGGGTTGCCACGTCCTTCTGCCATTTTTTGCGGTGCTGGGAATCGAACTCGGGACCTCAGAGACTGCAGAGCAGGGCTCTACCAACTGAGCTAAATCCCAGCCCCAATTTATTCTACTAATGTAGTATAAACCAACCATGTATTAATAGCAATGCATGAGAGAAAACATCTGACATATTTAGATGTCTTTATTAGTTGGTCAGTGAAAATAGCTAGTTAGCAGATCTCAAAATGTAATGCCTTAAAGAACTGGGCACTTGTTTCGATATTACATTGTCTTAAACATAATTCCAAGGTTGGAGACTGAGTTAACTGGGCAACTCGGTCTCTAGTACAATGACAGAGATTCCT
Organism: Pedetes capensis; assembly: GCA_007922755.1. Classification (NCBI taxonomy): domain Eukaryota; kingdom Metazoa; phylum Chordata; class Mammalia; order Rodentia; family Pedetidae; genus Pedetes; species Pedetes capensis. The sequence continues at coordinate 54,458 of VMDO01008451.1, forward strand.
TTCTATCTTCTGCTTTGTCCTTCCTAATTCCATTGACATTTTCTGGATGGTTGAAGATCAGCCATTACATCCAGACTCCATTCAGTATGAAGCAGGAAAAGATGGTCAGTCTTGAAGTCCAAATCCAGAAGTGGTGGGCATCATTTGTGCTCACATTAGCGAGAACAGGGTCATATTGCCATACTTAACTTCAAGGGACATGAAGAAATGCAGTCTAGACACACAATTATCCATTGGGAGACTGGCTAAGATCTCATTACCACTGAAAAGGGGAGAATGGATTTTAGAGGTGAGCTAAGATCTTCTCCATAATTGCCATATTTCAAAATAGTATGTTTTTAGAAATGGAAGGAAAATATCAACTCCATTTTTGGATAATATGAATAGAATAGAATTCTTCAGGTGCTAAAAATAATAATTTTCCTATTTCCTGCCTATGTTATGTCTCTACTATGCTGCATGGCTTTAAATTGAGGGGTTCTATTTTTATAAGATGCACAGATCATCCTGGGAATGCAGCAAAATTGTTCACTATTTTAAAATGATGCCATATACCAGGTGTGGTGGCACATGTCTGTAATCTCAGCTACTCAAAGGCTGAGGCAGGAGGATCACGAGTTCAAGTCTCAGTGCAACCTATGCAACTGAGCGAGACTGTCTCAAAATAAAAAATCAAAAAGGGGCTGTGGGTGCAGCTCAGCGGTAGAGCAGTTGCCTAGCATGCTCAAGCTCGAGATTCAACCTCCCAGTACTAAAATAAAATAATGCCCAAACCAAAACAGTTGGGAGAGATATGTAGCCTCAAGGAAGACTCAGGGGAAGAATAGTTACTCTCTTAATTTATAAAAATCTATGACAGAAGAGAAAGCAAGTTAGGAAAGGATGCTACAATGACTAGGAAGTTGATCTGGTGCTTCTAAGTTCTATTCTGGAATGATGTTCCTGTGAAAAATAACAGCCATTCAGGACATCCTTAACCAACATTTATTAAGCACCTACTACGGGAGACACACCTCGTTGGGTGCTAGGCACACAATGGCAGGTAAGATTTCTACCTCCATCACGTCATGGTGTCCATCTTTCCAACATGTACTTTCTTTAACAGTTTGGTCCCTTTCATCTGAGATAATCTCTGGAGCTGTGCCTTAATGGGACTTCAGTTGACCATTAGTTGTTGTTTTTAGGTGATGTTGAGTTGGCTTGGACTCATAGTGACCTTATATATGAAACACAACCCGACACTGTGTCATGCCTGGCTCTTTGCCAGTGCTTCTCTGCTAGTCATAGAGTTTTGAATGGCTGATTTTTTTTGAGATTACTTTGGGAGTAGATTGCCACATCCTTCTCCCATTTTTGTTGTTCATAGAATTTTCAATGGCTGATTTTTTTTTTTTTTGAGATTACTTTGGGAGTAGATTGCCTCATTCTTCTCCCATTTTTGTTGTTCATAGAGTTTTGAATGGCTGATTTTTTTGAGATTACTTTGGGAGTGAATTGCCACAACCTTCTCCCATTTTTGCTATTCACAGAGTTTTCAATGCTGATTTTTTTTTTGAGATTAATTGCCACATCCTTCTCCCATTTTTGTGGTGCTAGGGATCCAACCCTGGGCTTCAGAATGCCCAGAGCAGCACTCTACCAACTGAGCTAAACCCCAGCCCAGTGTTTAATTAGTTAATGGATCATCACAGGAGTCTATGTAGAAAGTTTATTACTTTCTCATGTTTCATTGGTAAAAAATCTGTGCACCCAAACTCTTCTTTCAAAAATGGGCAGAACATTGTCTTTTAAATGCACAGTTAGATAATGCAATCTGGAATCAAGTGATGATTTCCAAAGGAGTTAGAAAACTTACTCAGTCTTGTTTCTACTTGAATTGTAAATTTGCCTTGTGGGGCTCAGGGGATTAGAATGCCTTAAAAAGTACATAGTAGAGAGAGCATGACTTTTCCATGAAATGCACTTTGCAAATCCACGCTTCTTTTCTTGCTTTGTACCAATGCTTATTTTTGCAAGGTCATCATGGATATCCACCATGCCCAGACAAAAGAGGGGCAAAAATAGCAGTGCTTCTGATGCAGAGGCTTGCCTAATTTTAGTTACACTCATTTACAAAGGTAAGGGGAAAAATCCAGCCAGAGAAAATTTGTAGGAGAAATTTGAAGCTGCTAATTAATCAGTTCAAGTAGGAAATCACGAATAACTTTTATTTCTTCCTTCTTTTTTTTCTTACATACTTTCAGAAATAAGTAGGCATAGTGAAGAAATAAAAAGCTTTTTAAATTTATTCTTTAAAGTCTATGATAGGTGCAATTTTGAAATTGTTGTTTTGTGTTATTCCATTTTAAAACGCATAAGTATCAACAGTAATTTTAAAAGATAATCAGAATGACGTAGGCATTTGTATGGGAAGAATTTCTGGAATTAACTTCAGAACAAGGTCCTTGGCATATTTGTTCAGAAGCTTAATTGAATCCTCCAAATCTAGCAAAAATGCCAGGTCAGCAGCCTTGGAACTAGTTGTGCCCTTCCTACCTGTGGATGAAAAAACATAAAAGTCACCCACCTCATCATAAGCTCGATTTTAGTGTTCCCAAGAGCAGAAGCATTATCTGCCTTGTCCATCACTCGGTCCTTGAGGTCAGCCACAGTGAGAGGCACAAAACAAACTCGTAACTGATATTTGCTTAGCAAACACACGTATTACCGCATTTTGAAAAGACCTTGAACCTCGTCAGTGACTCTTCAATCCATATGTCTGCAATGAGGCTGATGTAGAGGAGGGTCTCGCTACTATGGGTGTCCATAGTGGGAACACACGTGGGTGCAGGGTGGCCTGCAAAAGCAAAGGACTCACATTTGTGAGGAGCAGAGCAAACCTTCCTCCTAATATTTCGAGGTGAATTTTATCTGTATCTTTTACTTTTCAAAAATGTTAAAATACAATTTACAGACAATAGGAGGCTCAGGTCTTATGCTTTCAAATTTGATTTTGACAATTGTATGCACTGTATAACTACAAAACAAAACAAACAAACAAAACACATTAGTTAGCTGCTCACATTCTTCTTCCTTTGTGTGAAAGGACAGTGTCCACAATATATGGTGCTGGGAAAATTGGATATCCACATGAAAAAGACAAAATTAGACTCTCTGTTTCATTGATCTATTTTTCTTTCATCACATTGATACTATTGTCTCTTGTACCTGCAGCCATAGCCCTGTGGCATCCGATCCCGCCAGATCTCGGAAGCTAAGCAGGGTCAGGCCTGGTTAGTACTTGGATGGGAGACCACCTGGGAACACCAGGTGCTGTAGGTTTGGGAGAAAGACCTGGAAACCCACTCCCAAAAATCAATCTGCCATTGAAAACCCTATGAATAGCAGAGAAGCACTGACAATAGTGTTTTGCCTGTTGTACGTAGGGTCACTATGAGTCGGATATCGACTTGACAGGCACTTAACAACAACAACATTGTCTCTTGTATACTGTATTGTAGTAGGTCTTGAAATCAGATAATGCAAATATTCAAAGTTAATTCTTGTTTTGTCTGTTTCGGGGGGAAAGATTTATATCTTGGCTCACAATTTCAGAGAGTTTAGTCCACCCTGGTCAGGAAGGCACAGTGGAGGGACTCGGTTCACATCATAGTAAGCCAAGCAGTAGAGAGGATGACAGGAAGTGGCCAGGGATAACACACCCACAAGGACACGCCCCAATTGACCTACTTCCTCCAACCAGGTCCCACGTCCCAAATTTTCCACAGCCTTCTAACATAGTACCACCAGCTGGGGACCAAGCACTTGAAGTATGAGTGAGTGGGTGACATTTCATATTCAAGCATAAGAATGATGACCGTGATTGTAGTGACACCTCTGCGCCAGCGTACACTCTGCGCCAGACACCGTGGTAAGCACTTCCTGTGTCTTCACTCATTTAATCCCCATGACAACTCGAGGAGGTTTTAAGAACAGAGTTTATTTTTCCAGATAATTATTCACATGGAACTGGATAAATCACCTGAGGATTTCCATATGCCAGAGTAATGTCGTCAATGTTTAATGCATATTGGCTCACGTGAGGGACTTCCAAGAACGCAGTGGCTGAGGTTCTAAGTCAGTTTTCCTGGGCTGAGGCCGGATGATTGGTGCCCACTGGTTCCCCTGCACTGCTACGAGAGAGCACGAAGATTCTGGCTTGGGTCTTTTGTGTAGCCTCTGGCGTGTCTCAGAGCAGTTACCTGCCTCGCTGAGCATCATGTGGATAAGGACAGAACTGCCCTTCACAACACTGTTCTAAGAAAATAACTCAAGTTTGACAATACATTTAAAACTGAACACTGATCATATAAAAGAACACATGGGTAAAATGAGGAAGAGATGTGAGGACAGTGACCTGGCTGGTTTGACATTATGTATTCCACAAACCCAGTCCTGTGAGATGCACGGAAAGAGAATCTCTGCAATGACTTTGCTCTCCACAATAGAATTCCCAGCCAGTACTGCAGAAGCCTTGGGCACTACACTCTTCTACCTCTCAGAAGAAAGAAACATCACCAATTTCTTAGATTTCTGAGATTCACGGTGAAAGAGCTTTTTCTTTGTCCTAGCTGAAGCAATCTGTGTTATTCTGGGAATAGACCCAAAAGACATAAATTCATATACAGAAGAATATATGCATAAGATCGCGGGGCAGCTTCCAACAACAAATACAGTCCTAGAACAGAGCCCTAGCTACACATCCAAATACACTGTACAAAGGAAACATAACAAGGTGGATTTTCAGAATGGGAAAAATCCCTCGGAATATAGGATACTCTTTTGATGTTACATTAGGCACTTAGTCAGATTTCAGCATCTTTCAATCAAGAGATAAACAAGGTAGGCAATCCTGAGCCTGATCATTTTGGAGAATGCTTATTTCCACAAGGGGTTTTATTTAAATGATACTGTCAATACTGTGATACCGTCTGGTCCTTCAGAATTCCAGAAGGTGCATTAGGCTTTGAAATGCTAGGTGGAGCAATCTGGCTTTTCAGGAGTTTTCAGGCATACCAGGTGGCAGCCTAAATCTCAGCATTGCCAACATGACTAGGAAGAAGGACTTGGTATTAGTGGCAAGGGTGACAGCTTTGGGATTCTTTCAGAAGTCTACACAGTGTGAAAGTTTGCAATTTCTAACTACTCTTCACTGTAAGAAAAAAAAAATTTTAACAGATTATTTCTGTTTTGATTTGGTAACCCAATATCAAAACTTGGATGTTGAAGAAAATGAAAGAAAATTGATTTAGTTATCCTTGGAAAGAAAGGGGGTCCTAGGCTGCTCTTGCCTGCAGCTGTAGCCCTGTGGCCTCCGATCCTGTCAGATCTCAGAAGCTAAGCAGGGTCGGGCCTGGTTAAGACTTGGATGGGAGACCTCCTGGGAACACCAGGTGCTGTAGGTTGGGAGAAGGACCTAGCAACCCAGTCCCTAAAACCAATCTACCATTGAAAACCCTATGAACAGCATAGAAGCACTGACAATAGCGTTTTGCCTGTTGTATACAGGGTCGATATGAGCCCGATAGCCTGCAGCTGTG
>VMDO01008451.1:60136-83991 GCA_007922755.1 Pedetes capensis
TAAGCAGGGTCAGGCCTGGTTAGTACCTGGATGGGAGACCGCCTGGGAACACCAGAAGCTGTAGGCTTGGGAGAAGGACCTGGCAACCCCCTCCCAAAAATCAATCTGCCATTGAAAACCCTATGAACGGCAGAGAAGCACTGATAATAGTGTTTCCCCTGTTGTACAGAGGGTCGCTATGAGTCGGATACCGACTTGACGGCACCTAACAACAACATGAGTCCGATACTGACTCGATGGCACCTAACAATAACAATAATGCTGCTCTTAGGAGCGCTTCCCAGAGACAAGCTCCTTCCTTCATTCAAATTCAGAATCAAGTACATTCATGAGGAGGACTACAACTAAAACAGTTTCTTTCCATTTAAATATGTTTATAAATTGCATGATACAATTCAAGCTTGTGCCATTCCTTAGCAAACATTGGCAGATAGGGACTTTTGTCACATAAATCAGGGATAGTCTGAGCCAAGGACGGTTCTCTCTTCCCTTCCCTCTCTGTCACATATTTGACAAGCGTGTACACAAAAGCTAAACAACGCCAAATCTAATATTGGTTTAAATAAATATATGCTCCATTTTAAAAGGAAGCGAAATGAATGACAGATGGGCCTCCTGCATCACAAACTAGTGAGACTTCGCTCGTGGGAGGGAGCTCTGGCCGGCACTCCACCAGTTGCACACCCTGATTGATAACTATTGACTTTCTAATTAGCCTTTCAGATAGCTTTTAAACAATCCATTGGCCCCGTTTCTCCCTGCTGCTGGCTTTCAGCTTTCACTGGCATCTGGCTCTTCTCCACTCTTCCGTGCTGCTGCTGTGGGTCGCCCACAGTCTCCGTTTCTCGTCCCTCCCATGAGCTCAGCCCCCCTGCTCCTTCCGGTGGCCCTTCTGCCCTCAGCCCCACCTATCCACAAACGCGGCTGGGTGGACTCACGGATGTCCAGTTTTGGATACCTTCCGTGGCCCTTTCTAAAGGCTGACAGGACAAAATACCACACACAGGGCACCTTGAAACCACAAAAATGTCTTCTCTCTCCCATTCTGGTGGCCAGAGTCTGATGTGTGGTTTCTGAGGGGTCTTGCCCATACCCCCCAGGCCCCATAGAGAAACTTTCTGGCTCTTGCAGCTGCGGACCGCTGTCGCAGAGCCTGGCTGAGCCCCTCCAACCTCTGCCCTCTCTCCCCTCAGTGTCCTTCCATGTGTCTGCTTCATGTGGACCCCTCCTTATAAGGACGCCAGCCACACTGGACCACGTCTCAGCCAGTCAGGCCTGCCCAGTGTGACGCTATCTCTGGTGAGGTCCCATTCCAAGGCTCTGGGCGTCAGGCATGGCACATTGTTCTAATGGGACAAAAGTCACCCCTAACACCAGCCTGGGCTGGAATTTAGCTCAGTTGGTAGAGCGCTGCTCTGCAGTCTCTCAGGTCCCCGGTTCGATTCCCAGCACTGCAAAAATGGGAGAAGGACATGGCAACCCACTCCCGAGGAAATCCCGAAACAATCAGCCATTGAAAACCCTACGAGGGTCGCTATGAATCGGATACAACTCGACGGCACCTAACACCACCACCAGCAGCCTGGGCCTCCTGCTCGCTGGCCCTCAGGCTGCTGAGGACATTTTTGCTTTTCTGGTTGGCATTTCAAACTGGACGGATGGCAGAGCCATGAGGCCAGTGTGTTCTGTTGGATCACATCATTTCCATCGTGTCCGCTCCTTTTCGAGTCCCCAGCCCAGTTAGTGGTGTCGTCAGGCATCCAGCCCAGAGTGACAGGTACCTGCCGTGGTGCCACCTGCTGTGATATGCTCCTGAAACCCCTCCAGGTGGAGGCACTCATTTCCCGAGCACCTTGGAGAGCTGCAACTGCTGGCCGCAGGCCACCCCGAAACTGTCTGCAGCTAGGGAGCAGGGTCTTCCCAGAGTTCCACTGGGTCCAGAGACTGGCTGGAGTGGGAAACTAAGGCCCGGCCCCCTTACCCCAAGTTGGGCAAATGGTGCCAAACTGGAGCATTGCCCACAGGCTGGCAAAACCCTGCACGGAGTGAGATCCACAGTCCCAACTGCCCTCTGCTCTGCCACACATTTCTCCTCCCACCCCACAGAGGCTGGACCTGGAGTCCTGTGATCACTGCCTGTAGCTGGTCCCCTCTTTGCCCCCTGGCTCCAGACTCTGAACCGGCCGTCACTGGCCATTAACCTGTTGTCCCTGATTCCAGGAGAGGTGGGGACACCCCTTCAGAGGAAGAAGGGTCTCCTCCTCCTTCATTTTGGAATCTCAGTGTCTTTCAGCAGTCCTAAAGGGTCTAGAAAATGGACAGGGGCTTTTGGTGTTTGAAGGATTTATCAGGCAGGGGTCACAGATACCAAGTTTCCCGCCAAGAGGGCCAGTCCCAGATGATGAAAAATTGTCCTGCCCCAAAATATCAATATGGCTCCATGTTCCTCATCTCACTTGGGATTTTTTGTCACTATCCTCAGAGGACATCCAGAGAACACCACGTCAACATGGCAGTTCTTACCATTAGACGGTAAGGAAACTAAATTTGGTCAAGTGAATTAAATGTTTCTGTTGGCAAATCTGTGAGGAGACAAGATCTGTCATATAAAAATATGAGTCCCAAGGAAGAGAATTTGAAATACCTGATAATATTACATGGACATACACCATTTGACCTAGTAATCTTATTTCTAGGAATCCAGTAATTTACTCTGAGGGTTGACCATTTCAAATACAAACTAGTATTTAAGAAGAAGTCTGTTCATTGTGTTATTATCTGGCACCAGCTCCCCTGTATTAATTAATCCTACCTACATGGAATCAGGCATTTTCCTCCTGCAATTGGTGTGGGTTTTTTTCATTTAGTGGTCAAAATAAAAAATTGAGCAATTAAATAGAAACTAAAATATCACCAGCATTTAGTCCTTTGTATGCAAAGGGGGGCTTTTAAATTTTATTTTATTACTTTTTATTTCAAACTTAACCAAAAATTAATTGCAGCAATTACATAAATTATTTGAAAAGACCTAATTCCAATCATTTCAGTGGTTGTATATGTAATGAATCCAGATTGTCCACATAGTCTTTGCCAGCCCCATACACAGGACAGGGCAGCAGAAACCCAGTCAGATAGGCTGAACATCTGCTTCAGCTTTTAGCCTGTCTCACTTAACCCCTGGTAGGTAGAGGGCCGTTTTCCTGCACTAACACAACATGCTGTGCAGCAAAGAAACTGTGAATCTGAACAGCCAGGTTTCCTGGTATAAGAAAGAAGCCAAGAGTTACAACAGGGAAAGAAAGACCAGTGCAGCAGAACAGCTGGCTCTGAAGAGTCCCATTTCAACAAATCAGAAGCATTAATTGAAGGCTGAGGAGCACCAGGGTGAAATAAGGAGCGCTCCCCCAAGTCCTGGGGCCAGTTTCGAACATACAAGACCCAACGACTGTCTTTCTCCAATGAGACTACAGTGATTTCCTTCTGTAGAAACAAGAGCCTTCTTCCAAATCCAAAGCTCCCTGATTCTGTGACACACATCACTACAAACTGCACCCAAAGACAGCATTTGGTACATGGAAGAAGGTCGGTGGTGAAAAACCCCCTTTGGAACAGTCAGGATTCATGCCCCGGATGAACAAAGAATCCCTTACCCTGTTTTTGCCATTCACTCATTAATATGTTTTTCCGCAAGGTGGGCACTTGAGAAAATGGAGGCTTGGACTCATCCATATTTCAGGGAAAGAACTTGGAGGCTTTGTAGCAATAATGGAAATACTAGGCGGAGGGGTGCTGGGATCCATATGAGCTCCAGTTTGACCCATTCTGTTTCCACATATGATTTTTGTTCTTGTTCTCTTTCTCATACTAGATGACCTGGTCTCTTTTTAAAAAAATTTATCTTCCAACTATTTCACCAAAGCTTTGAGGTCATTTACAAAAAGAGAGGAAGAACTTGGCTCCAATTTTGTTAATGTTCCTTGTTCATTTCTTCTTTTCTTGCACATTATTTCATCACAGATAGCATGGAACATCAGAGTTGTTGTTGTTAGGTGCCATCAAGTCGGTATCCGACTCACAGTGACCCTCATAGGGTTTTCAATGGCTGACTGTTTCGGGATTGCCTTGGGAGTGAATTGCCAGGTCCTTCTCCCATTTTTGCAGTGCTGGGAATTGAACTCAGGACCTCAGAGACTGCAGTGCAGCGCTCTACCCACTGAGCTAAATCCCAGGGCTGGAACATCAGAGTAGGAGATGAGAAGTGTATAACCTGGGGGAATGATACACAGACATCTGACAGCAAAGCTTTCTCGAGTGTGTGTGTCTGTGAGGTCACTGGTTCCATGTTCTTGGTCTGCATCATACTTCAAAATGTGAATATCTTCCCCTACCTACACATTAGCCAAATATGTGCAGCAGACATTGGGTTAGTGCTGTGAACACAGGGAAAACAAGACAATGATTCCCTGTATCCAATGATGCAGAATCTGAACTGACTTCCTGATTTGGTCTCTGTGTTGGTCGGCTGGTACATGACTATCGCAAAACACCTGACAGAAATATCTGATGGGAAGAAAGATTTATCAGGGTTCACAGGTCAGAGGATTTCAGTCCATAGAGGCAGGGCAGACTTGGTGATGGGGCAGGCGGCAGAGCCTGTTGCAGATGACTTCACATCATGGGGATCGGGACGCAGAGAGGGAATCCTGGAACCAGGAGTCCAAGGAAGACCTCTAAAGGCCTGTGGGGACCCAGCAAGCTGGGGTCCACCTCCCCAGGTTCCACAGCCTCCCAGGAGAGCACCACAAGCTGGGGACCACACATCTAAACACACACTCTTTGGGGGACATTTTAGACGCAAACCAGACCAGGATAGCGATGAGACAGACCCGAGGGACCCCACCCTCCCTACAGGCCTGTGTTTAGGGGACAAGCTTTGTTAAACATTGCTCATGGTGTTCATTTCGTAGATCTTTATGATAGGCGACTTTTAATGCTTTTCTTCCTGTGAATGAGCAAAGCTGCCAGGAGCTGGCCTGGTACAGTCTGGGTGTACAGAGGACCTCATGGTCACTCCAAGGAAACTCCGCTCCATCTACAAGGCCCGAGACTGCTGAAGCCACAGCTCCTGGGTCAGGGAGGCACGAGGGCTGCAGGCAACTTGTGCTGGTTGGTAAGACTCCACTGTGCAAGAGAAACCTTCGAGAACTTGTTAGGTAACTGCTTGTGCTCAAGGTCGCTCACTCAAGAGTGCGGGGGCAACACCTGCACAGCAGCTCAGCATAAATCCTGGGATTGGTGCAATGGGAGCTTGTGATTGGTCGAACTGGAAGCAAAAGCCCCTCCCCCCCAGTGAGCCATCTGTGCCCTTGCGGATCATGTCACGTGTGAAATCTGAGAGAAGGCCAAGGAATATTTTCCTTTTCGTTGGCGATGAAGTTTCTTCTCTGGTTCTGAAAAGCAAATGCGTTGAAAATGCCAACGGGATGGATGTTATCGAACGTGGACTCGAAGAAGCTGAACACTGCCTTCATATCCAGCAGATGGAGAGAGAGATGGGAACAGACCGCAGCCCTCACCAAAGGAGTTCAGACGGCCAAGATTCCGGAGGAGCAGCTCCCAAAACACCTGATGCTCCTGTCCTTAGATGCTTCTGTTCTCAGCTCCTACAGCAAATCCAACTTCCGCCTGTCAGGGGATCAGGACAAAGAGGAGGGGCCTAGGCTACAGGGGCCCTGTGAATGGGACAGTTTCAAGGAGACCCAGAGCCCTTGAAGAAAGCAGTGCTGGAGTGAGGCAGCTTAGGCAGGGCGGGAAACGGGGCTGGCAGGGACAGAGGAGGATCGGGTAGCAAAGTAACCCTTCCAAGCTCTCAGTGTTCTAGGAAAGTGGAAAATCCTGCCATGCTGTCCCCAGGAATCTTAACAGACTCCGAATAACAGAATAAGAGAGATTTTGCCCTACGCTCACCGTTATCCTTATTGGAAGCTGCAACTGGAGGTTAATTTCATAAAGCAGTTTCTTCTTCCCAAATGCCTTGGATCGAATGGACATGGAGGTGGTAGAGGGAATAAAGAACATTGGAGGAAGTGTATCACTCACATCTAAGAATTTTCCTGAGAATCCTATAATGAAAGATCTCAAAGGGGATCTAGAAACCATTCATCTAATCCCTTCATTTTATAGTTGAGGGAAACAAAGCCGCACAGAAGTTCTGATGCTGGTACAGGGTACAGAGCCCCAAACAGATCTTGACATCACCTCTCTCCACAGGTTAAGAGGAGCAGACGGTAGTTTCAAATGCAAGATCTCAGTTGATATACAAGGTTATACCTTGGTAAGGATTCTCAGTGCGAGGACGTGGACTATCCTATTTTATTATGATCACCTCTAGAAACAGACAGCTTTGTCCATTGTTGAGGCTATTTTTAGTCCCTTGGACAAAAACGTGAGATTACCAGAAGAAAAAGAACTCAGGATCAGTGTTTATATTGAAAATGATTCCTAAAGGTCGGTGGATTGAAAGTATCAGTTGCTTGTGAATTGAAAGTGAATTCCAGTTTTTTACTTGCATACATGCTTTGTCTTAATTGAACAACTTTTAGCTCCATTTAGAAACATATGGCAGTTATCAGACCCTAGCAGAGAATACATCCGATTGAATAGGTGGCTGCAAACAGACATTGTCCTAAATACAGTTGCAACCCTCTAACAGAAAACAGGATTATTTTTCTCATGCTAAATTTCTGAAAAATGTTGTCTGCGAGAATGTTTATTGCTAGACAAAAATGGGAAGATTAAAATAAAAATGGGATAACATTGGTACTTCTGACATCCTTTATGTATTCATTCACTCAGCTGTCACCAGCGGGCCAGGGAGGCTTTCTACGCTGAGACAGGAGGCACGCCTATGACTGCCACACCATTTCCAGGGAGCGCGGTTTCCAGCCGAGCTTTTCATCCCGCAAGGCATCTGGGCCACCGATGACAAAGACCATCCAAAGCTGGTCTGTCTCTACGACTCTCGAAATGGTTTCCAAACACACAGTTCAGTACCTGAGGTGAGGCTTTCATGACCAAATCTGTATCATCGCCGCTTCGTGTTTGGACGTGGGTCCACCGGTTTCCAGGAGCAAATGTGGGAATGGATGTTCACTGAATATCCACTGACTGGATATTCTGTGGCAGACCAGCAGGTCCACTATTTTCTGTGTTTACAAAGTATTTGCTCCACACTTTGTCTCTCTTTGCACTGCGACTTACCAATAGCCTGTTCCTTTCTGAGTTGATAAATAGACATATTTCTATTTCTATTCAAATTAGTCCTTTGACAATGATTTCCAGCCCTTTGTGTGTTAAGGCCACTGTAAAACCTTAGTCAATGAGTGTTTAATACAAGTCCTGACAGTGCTTTATGGGGCACTGATTCATAAAGGACCAGAGCTAATAGTATTGGGGGCTTTCATGATTTGCATTTCCAATCACTTGGTAAATAAAAACATTTGTAAATAAACGGAAGCATGACAGTTAAAGGCAAAAGCAATAGGTTCTCAGGAAGGGAGACAAATAAGTATTAAAACAAACACAATTACAAAGTAGATTTACCCCATCTTAAAAGATCTTAGCCTAAATAGAAAAAAAAATCAGGAAAAAGGTATAATATCCAGTAATAGAAAATCTGTGCTGGTTGAAAAACTATTTGTTGATTGACATGATCTTTTGCCTTGCACTGGCCTTTCAAAGAGAGCCCTAGAATTATATTGGTTTTCCTGAGGGTTGCATAAAGAATTAAATAAGCAAATTCAATAATAGTGTCCTTTATATTTGATTTGCAGTCAGGAAGAGAATTTATGCATAAACATCCTGAAATGCAAACAAACACAAGTCAGAGGAGAGGGGATAGATTCTCAAGTTTTTTCATTCTACATAAATTCCAGGAGCCAAAGTTTAATTTCTTTTCTCCTACCTTCTCACTTCCCCCTTTAGCTAATAAAATAAAACTTTTTAGAAGCTGTTAACTTTAATGGGAATAACTGAATCGCCAAGGCCTTGGGGACGCATGAGGTCTGTGGCTAATCCAAGGCTTTCTATGATTGACTCTCATATTCATTCCCTGACAACAGACAAACCTTTTGTTTCCAGGTAGAAAGATTACTCGGCCTGAGCAATGGAAAGATGGCGGAAAGATGGCGGAAAGATGCCGTGTTGCTAACGTACTGCTAACGTACACAAAGCAACTCATGATTAAGAAAGGGCGCAACTCTGGAAAGTCTTCTTGCCAAGATCTCCCTGTTTGTGAGTTAAGGTTGTTGGTCTTGTTTTAGGACCTGTATGGATGTCTGGATATGTTTTAACAAACGTTGACTCACCTGCTGACGAGATGTTCTGACACAGACTCAGCGTGTTCTCCCTGGGAGCTGTCTTGTGGGTATTTGCATAAAAAGAGAAACTGACAAATTTTGATAGGCATTCTGCTATTGTTTTAATGCTAATTTGCTACTTGACCTTTTGCTTTATAAACGGAGAATCCTTGGAGCACACAAACATTTGGGAATAAAATGTTGTAGAGGTAGATCTGACGCTATCCTAAGGTTGTTTTTCTTGGCTAATAAAGAACAATCTTGGAATCTCACGTGGAAGCCCACGGACATTTCAATCACCTGTTCATGTGAAGTGGTGAAGGAAATTGCCTTGAAACTGAGCAAGAGTCATTCAAATATCAATGGGGTTTTTCTTGGGTAATTAAAGGAAGGCTTAGCATCAAATACAATTTTGCATGAATAAATTTTCAGCAAATATTGCCCTCTCTCGTTTGAATTTTTTCTACCATAGCAACTTCCTGATAAACTTTTGTGAATCTTTTTGGAAATTACTTTAGCCTGGATAAATAAATCAAAAGAAGAAAGATTTTAAATGGAAAATAGAGATGCCTACAATAGTGGCCCAGGCTGGGATTTAGCTCAGTGGGTAGAGCGCTGCGCTGCAGTCTCTGAGGTCCTGAGTTCAATTTCCAGCACCACAAAAATGGGAGAAGGACCTGGCAACCCACTCCCAAGGCAATCCCGAAACAGTCAGCCATTGAAAACCCTATGAGGGTCGCTATGAGTCGGATACCGACTCGACAGCACCCAACAACAACAACAACAACACAATAGTGGCAAGATGGAAATCATAATTTAAATTTATGAGTATTAAAAACATCTGCAATAGAATGATCAAATAAATTTGGCAAGATAGCCACCAAACCACCTGGAGATTCAATGATATCTTCAGTGCTCAACTCTTGTACCAAGCAATATAGGTGCCTGCCTCCAGGGGTCAAAGCTAGAATTGGACTTTCAGGTGAGAAATTCACTTAACCTCAGTCAATTTAACAACACAGTTTTCTGAATTCTGAAATTGGAATTTGCCTGTATGATCCCAAAAGTCTACCAAGTGATGAGAAATCTGGCTTTGTAGCAAGGTAAGAGTAGGCTCTGGGCACAATGGCCCATGCGGATAATCCCAGCAACTTGGGAGGTCAAGGCAGGAGGATCTCAATTTTGAAGCCAGAGGCAGCCTGTGTAACTTAGCAAAACCTTGTCGCAAAATAAAAGGAAAGCATGGGTTGGGGTGCAGACCAGTGATAGAGTGCTTGCAAATTATGTGTCGGACCCTGGTTTCAATCCCCAAGAGAGAAAAGGAAAAAGGTAAGAGTAGGAAAAATCTATGGTTTTTCCTCTCTCCCTCGAATTCCTCTTCTTCAAGAGACAGACCCACTGCCCTGTGGACATACCCTGCAGGGGAGGCGAGCTCGGCTCCGGTGGAAGGAACACAGGGAGCATCAGCTGGTGATGCCACTGCTGAAGTCCCCTGGCCTCCCTTCAAACGCTCCCCTAAGGCCTCTCTGGGGCCCCGCGTTCCCTGCTTTCCTTTCCTAGGGCCCCCTCCATCTGCATCAGTTCTGCAACATGAGTGGTGCCGCCATCCCCACTTCACAGATGAGCAAACTGAGGCTCAGAGAGCCTGGGACACATGCAGAAGCGCACGCCCAGCAGGGGGTGTGGCAGGACTTGCGTCAGACCTGTCTGACTCGGTGGTCTCAGCCTCTCTAGGTCATGGCTCAAAAGTCCCCTCTAAATGACACTTTCCCAAGGCAGGTGCAATTCAGCTCAGGTGGAGATTTCCCATCAAATAGTTACTCCACCTCTGTCACTGTTTAGAATCTTTCCCCACTCCCTATTGTTCTGATAATTGGGAGAAAATGCCTATTTTTCCAGAACTCTCGAAGTGATAACCTCACTGCTCCACTTTGACCCTGAAAAAGTGTCACCACAGGCTGTTGTCACTGGCCTTTCAAGATCCTAGGCCCTGGATGATCTCATCATGTGCTCTCTTCCTCTCTTTGAATAAGGAAGGCAGCTCATAACAAATGGGCTGGGAAGACAGGTACTGGACATGAGGTGAACAGTTTCTTCTTAATGAAGTAAAGAAATAGACAATATGAACACCGGGCGTGGTGGCACACGCCTGTGATCCCAGGGGCTCAGGAGGCAGAGGCGGAAGGATCGAAAGTTCAAGACCAGAGGCAGTCTGCGTAACTTAGCGAGACCCTGTCTCAAAACTAAAAAAAATGGGCTGGGGGTGCAGCTCAGTGGTCCAGCACTTGCAAAGCATGCAGATGTGAGGCCCTGGGTTCAACCCCCAGTACCGCAAAAAAAAAAAAAAAAAAAAAGAAAAAGAAAAGAAAAGAAAAGAAAAAGAAATGGAAAATATGAAGTAACAGAGCAGAATACAATAGAAATTATTAAGGTATAAAAAGTGTAATGAGATTCAATTTTTTTTTATTTTACATGTAAGTATACAGCAGTTCATGACATGAAATGCATTCCAAACTGTAGGTTACACTAGAAAACCAGGCTGAGAACTTCAGCGTGTTCTTTCTCAGACAAGAGATAGAAGAGTAACGGTCAGGCTCAGTTTGCATGTTGAAAGTCCCCCAAAGGCCCAGGTGATAATGGCTTAGTCCCCAGACCATGACACTATTGGGAGGTGATGTAATTCTTTTGCAGGTGGGGCCCAGAGAGAGGTCCTCATGTCATTGCAGGAACCCCTCGAGGGTGACTGGGGACCAAGCCTCCCCTTTCCTCTTGGCTCCGTGTCTCATGACCTGAGCAGCTTTGCTGCGCCGTGTCCTCCCGCCATGATGCGTGGCCTCGCAACAGGCCCAAGGTATCAAGGCCAATTGGATGTGGACAAGAACCTCCACCACTGTGAACCCAGACGAGACTTTTCTCCGTATAACTCCATTACCTCAGGCACTTTGTTATAGCGATGGAAATCCGACCACCACAGAGCGCTTCAAGGAGAGGAGACTTGTCATTGTCGTTGTCGTTAGGTGCCGTCGAGTCGGTATCGACTCATAGCGACCCTCATAGGGTTTTCAATGGCCGAGTGCTTCGGGATTGCCTTGGGAGTGGATTGCCAGGCCCTTCTCCCATTTTTGTGGTGCTGGGAATTGAACTCGGGGCCTCAGAGACTGCAGCGCAGCGCTCTACCCACTGAGCTAAATCCCAGCCTGGAGAGGAGACTGGGAATCGTAAATTCACATTCAGCTCAGAGGACATTGAGAAAAGGCAGCAGCAGGAAGCTGCAGGTGCAGAGAAGAACCCAGAATCCCTTCAAGGGAAAGCACAGAGCCACAGCTTAAAGAAGCAAAGTCTGCAGAAGCCAAACCCTGATGAGTGAAGTGAGGTTAGGTCCGAGACTTCCTGTTCCCTTCACCCCTGCTGCTCCCAGGATGAACCTGGCCGTGGGGCTGCCTGGAAGAGGTCCATGTCTGCATAGACAGCAGCCATAAACACCCTGGGCCACATCTTTCTTGTGCTCAGTCAGTGCCAGAGTAAACCTATTGCTGGTCTATACAGGTGGTACCGTGGCAACAACCTCGGGTGTACATGGGACCTGGAGGGCACTTGTCGCATCTGCATGAGGCTTGAGTCATCCCCAGCCTGCGGGAGAGACTGCAGTGCTGGCCAGCTGGGGAAGCTGCTTGCTGACTCCCAAGTCAGTCTTTCTTTGGGTTTCTTCTGGAATCCTCGGCCCTGGTCTGCCAGCGAGTATCAGCTACCAGGCTGGCTCACCCTGCTGGGAGGTAAGCCGCGTGCCTAGGAGAAAACCAAGGAGGAAAATATCTCATCTTCTTGTAGCTGTCATGGATGCAAAGTCCCTGGCAGCAAAGCGGGACTTGTGGTAATAATTGTGACACAATAGATTTTGACAAGACAGACTGTTGATAAGCTCATTTGCATACTGATGTGCGGTGCCCTCTCTTCTCATGATACGCTCGGGGTCCAGGCGTGGAGGCCCAAAACATTCCTGCAGCACACGGCTCTGCTCCATCGCGGGAGTCCAAACACTACATAGAAATGCGGCATTTGTGCTTCAAAGAGAAGAATTAATAACAGAGAAAGGATATGGAGAGGAATCTGAGGTGAGACTATGCAGAGCCTCCTAGGAAGGACGGGCAGTCTTTGGAACCCATCTACAGAAGACCTTGACTGTGCAGGCTGGAACACCATAGAACATGCACAACCAGCCATTAAGAATGGATTGACTTGCCAAAGTAGCAAGGATCAGGTCTCACAAGGAGGTCGAGACATTGAAGAGAAGGAACAGCGAGAGCATTGGTCGCTCTTAGCCTACAGTTACCATTTTCTAAAAATACAAGTTTAATTTTTTTTTAATCTTTGCCCTATTGTATATTTTTCCCAAATATTTTATTCCTATTGTAGCCTAGGCTGGGATTTAGCTCAGTTGGTAGAGTGCTGCGCTGCAGTCTCTGAGGTCTGGAGTTCAATTCTCAGCACTGCAAAAATGGGAGAAGGATGTGGCAACCCACTCCCAAGGCAATCCCAAAACAGTCAGCCATTGAAAACCCCATGAGGGTCGCTATGATTCGGATACCGACTCAAGGGCACCTAACAACAACAACAACAATTGTATCCTACCTTCCACGGAGTGAGTTAAGGCCCCTCAGAGGTGTGGGAAGTGGCGCACCCAAATTCCACAACCAGAACTGCACATTTGAGACCTGTCTGGTAGTTTCTGAATTTTGTCATAAATTAATCTGGAAGTATATAAGTGGAGGTCAAGAAAAGAACATGGAGATGGGTGATAAACTTCTTCTTGTTGTTGTTAGGTGCTGTCGAGTCGTGTCCGACTCATAGCGACCCTTATAGGGTTTTCAATGGCTGACTGTTTTGGGATTGCCTCAGGAGTGGATTGCCACATCCTTCTCCCATTTTTTGTGGTGCTGGGAATCGAACTCGGGACCTCAGAGACTGCAGAGCAGCGCTCTACCAACTGAGCTAAATCCCAGCTGCTAGACTATGGTTGGCTCTAATTCCAGCCCTGAGATAAACTTAATAACCATGAATTCAGCAAGGACATAGTGGAATGTGTAAGTGGTAGACCTATTTCATAAGGGAGCCAACAATAATCAAGATCAGTCCTCTTCCCTACACTTGGACCTGCCTAGAGCCAGCAGTAGGAACCGGTAGTCACTGGCGATAACAAGGTCTCCACTCTGGCTCTATGCGATTTTGAATTCCGAAAGCTCAGTTTTTGTAAGACAAGAACTAGCTTTGCAGCTTCATGTTTTTCTTTAATAGCTCTTGTAGGAGCACTAGCCCGCTTGTGGTCCATCCTGATACTCTTGGGACGGGACTAGTTCTGCCACCTGGTGACTTCTTGGGCTCTGGAATCCTGGGCGTTGGTTGAACTCTACAAATATTCTTGGAAAAAATATCCTTACGGCAGCATGCAGCCATCACCTGCTTATTAAAGACAGTGTGGTGTGTATAGACTTCTTTATTCTGACTGAAGTATTTTCTAGAACATCTGGCTGGTTACATTTTCCATAAATTAACGGACTGTCATCTCGTCTTGACAGTTACCTGTTTACTTTCACTTCATTAAATGCCATTTTTCAGAAATAGCACAAGATATATGAAATACAACATGTAATTAAGCAAAATAATACAAATAAACATAAATAATCATAATGAGAAGAGGAAGGAGGAAATCCACTGGTGCATGAAGCTGAGAAACTGACTGTTACTTGCCTTTTTGCAGGTGAACCCAGTGATTGCAATGGTGTCCTATGTTAGATAATTTGCATATAATATGTATGACATTGCCTGCAGCTGTAGCCCTGTGGCATCCAATCCCTTCAGATCTCAGAAGCTAAGCAGGGTCAGGCCTGGTTAGTACCTGGATGGGAGACCGCCTGGGAACACCAGAAGCTGTAGGCTTGGGAGAAGGACCTGGCAACCCACTCCCAAAAGTCAATCTGCCATTGAAAACCCTATGAACAGCAGAGAAGCACTGACAATAGTGTTTCCCCTGTTGTACAGAGGGTCGCTATGAGTTGGATACCAACTGGACAGCACCTAACAACAACAACAACAATGTATGACATTTTATCTGTAATTGGGTTAAAAAACCTTCTATTTAAAAATTTTCTTACTCTTTGCATTGAGTTGCCTTTTCTTAGTACAAGAGTATGCTTGTCTCACAAAACCACACGTTAGGGAATCATCTGTTAAAATGAAGATAGAAATGAGTACCCATGGGGGCCACGTCTGGCGAGTCCACAGAGGAGGCTTGGCGGGCTCTGGGGATCCACAGGGGTTGATTGCCCATGTGCTCAGCCGCCTTCTGCCAGGGATCTCTGTGCTGTGTTCGATTTGGGGCAAATCACTGAAACAGAGAAACGCAAATTTACATGCAATATACCCAGTGCAGTGACCGTACTCTTTGATGAAGCTGTACCAAGTCCATTTTTACCTTCACTAATTTTACCGATTGTTGTTGTTGGGTGCCGTCCAGTCGGCATCCGACTCATAGTGGCCCTCATAGGGTTTCCAATGGCTGTTTCGGGATGGCCTTGGGAGTGGGTTGCCAGGCCCTTCTCCCATTTTTGCGGTGCTGGGAATTGAACTTGGGACCTCAGAGACTGCAGCGCAGCGCTCTACCCACTGAGCTAAATCCCAGCCTATAAGAAAGCTTTTCTTTTTTTATGAACTACTATATTATTTATATGGATGAGCAAAAATTTTAGGGTTTTGAAAGTACCATTTTTTTTTCATCATTTTCTTCTAGCTAGTGATCATCTATCTATCTATCTACCTGAGACAAAGTTTCACTATGTAGCCCAGGCTGGCCTTGAACATAAGATCCTCCTGCCTCAGTCTCCCTAGGACTGGGATTGCAGGTTTGTGCCACCATGCCCAGCTCAATATACTTATCTATATATGCATGTATCTATCTATCTGTCTGCCTATCTATCTATCTACCTACCTACCTACCTACCTACCTACCTACCTATCTATCTATCTGTCTGTCTGTCTGTCTATCTATCTATCTATCTATCTTTCCATCTATCCATCTCTCATTTGCATTACTTTTTAGTGTGATCACTGGGCAACTTGGAAGGAAAACAAAGTAATCCGTTTGTATCTTATGTAATTATTAGTAGTATAAGTTTCCTGTTTGCCTGCAGCCGTAGCCCTGTGGCATCTGATCCCATCAGATCTCAGATGATAAGCAGAGTCGGGCCTGGTTAGTACCTGGATGGGAGACCACCTGGGAACACCAGGTGCTGTAAGCTTGGGAGAAGGACCTGGCAACCCACTCCCCCAAAAAAATCAATCTGCCATTGAAAACCCTATGAACAGCAGAGAAGCACTGACAATAGTGTTTCCACTGTTGTATATAGGGTCGATATGAGTCAGGAGGGGCTGGGATTTAGCTCAGTTAGTAGAGTGCTGTGCTACAGTCTCTGAGGTCCCGAGTTCAATTCCCAGCACCACAAAAATGGGAGAAGGACCTGGCAATCCACTCCCAAGGCAATCCCGAAACAGTCTGCCATTGAAAACCCTATGAGGGTCCCTATGAGTCGGATACCGACTCGACGGCACCTAACAACAACAACAACATGAGTCAGGAACCGACTCGGACGCACCTAACCCTAAGTTTCCTGTTACTATTCAAAATGAAGCTGCATTTGAGTTTCTTAACTCTATCAGTGTTAAACACACATTACTCTCAACAGACTCTAACAGTTTTCGCCCTCCACATGTCATTCTTCTGCTCAGCACGTCAATCACAATCTCTTTCTACTACTCCTCGTCCATGGGCCAACGTTTCTGAGATGTGCAGTGTGAGGAGAAACAGAGTATATTTCTGTCAGGTTTGGGAGAAATTTGGTTCCATGAGTAATACAACTTGTTATTCCAGAAGTGAGAGTAAACTGTTAAGCAAAATCTACCCAAACTTAACATTATTTAACTCAATGAGAACGTGCAATATATACACCCAGTATTCTCCGGTCTCTCTTCACACTCTAGATGAACTCCCCCCCCATAACAGTCTTAATAGACTTGCCAGATTTGATGCATAAAGGTTGTTAAACGAGAAAAGGAAAAACGAAGCCAACTGGAATAGGATGAGTCTGTTCCCCTGCAGTCTGAATATATAGGAGGCTTTAGAAGAGAGGGACAACTTCATGGCCTTTAAAATACCAGCGAGCCTTTGGCAAACTAACTTGGCTTGGGAAGGCAAGTTAAATGCTCAATGTGGGTGAAAGAAAAAATAGGCATTTCCTGTTGCACAGAGATGAAACCTTTCTGTGTGGCAAAGAATGATAAACAGAAATCAAAGGAGTATCAGGCGACTGGAAAAATACTTTGAACAAGTGGGACAACAGGTTGCCTTCCATTATATATAAAAATCTCCTAAAATGGGTTAAAACATGAATAAGCCAAAAAAGTTACTAAGGTGAGCAGGCAGTTATAAGGGTTAACAAACATATAGAAAGATGTTAGATTGTACCGAGAAGTGGGACTCAAAGCAACGGTGAACTTAGATTGGCAAAACTTTTTAGGAAATGATAAAATCTAAGGCAGGGAAGAAAGTATTCCTAAAGACTGATGGTGTGGCTGGCACTGTGGGGCACACTGTAATCCAAGTGACTTGGGAGGCTGAGATAGGAGGATGGTGAGTTCGAGGCCAGAGGCAGCCTGTGCAACTCAGCAAGACTCTCTCTCAAAATAAAAAAAATAAAAAGGGTCATGGGTGCAGCTCAGTGGTAGAGCACTTGCCTCGTATATGTGAGGCCCTGGGTTCAAGGCCAAGTACCACAAAATAAAATTGCTTGTGTGATACAGAGTGCCAAGCCCTCCGGAGGAAATGTGGAAATAGTGCTTAAAATTAAAGCATAAAGGTCACTGAAGTCAGCATTTCCATTTTAGGAATCTGCCCCCCAAAAATGAAAATAAGACCAGCATATAGACACAATCTAAAGCTGTTGTTGTCGTTGTTAGGTGCCATCGAGTCAGTATCCGACTTATAGCAAACCTGCGTACAACAGGTGAAACACTATTGTCAGTGCTTCTCTGCTGTTCATAGGGTTTTCAATGGCAGATTGATTTTTGGGAGTGGGTTGCCAGGTCCTTCTCCCAAGCCTACAGCACCTGGTGTTCCCAGGCGGTCTCCCATCCAAGTACTAACCAGGCCTGACCCTGCTTAGCTTCCAAGATCTGATGGGATGGAATGCCACCAGGCTACGGCTGCAGGCTAAAATCTAAAGATTACTGACTCCAAAATTGCTGATAGTGGGAAAGAAAGTCATGAATGAAAAGGGGAACAGCTGGCCACATTGTGTTCCAGGGTGCGGAAGGGGAAGAGCAGACACATAGAGTCAGCCCTACTGTGCGCCTGTCCCAGAATGAGTTACTGCTAGGCAACTGATGTATTTTTTTACACCAATCGTTTATTTCTAGTTTTTAGTAATTTTAAAAGTTTGTGTACAACTTAATGGGTCTCATGACGCCATTGAAATACATGCATGTCATTGCACATGGCTCTGTATTTTTAAGGGGAGGACGTAAGTTGTGGAGAACCCCGCATGCTATTATTCCACGCTTGAAAGGAAGCAGGGGCCAGCCTATTGCTAAGAGTTGTGAGAGGTCAGAGGTTGGAGAAGAGGAGCAGTGTGCAGACCCCTAGCTTCTCTTGTTTGCTATTTCCTCAGCTTAATGGTAACACAGGTCATATGTTGTTGTTGTTAGGTGCCGTTGAGCCACGTCCGACTCATAGTGACCCTTATAGGGTTTTCGATGGCTGATTGTTTCCGGATTGCCTTAGGAGTGGATTGCCAGGTCCTTCTCCCATTTTTGCGGTGCTGGGAATCGAACTCAGGACCTCAGAGCCTGCAGAGTGGCGCTCCACCAACTGAGATAAATCCCAGCCTACAGGTCATATAGAACTTCGTAATTTGGATAAAGAATGAAAACAAATAAATGAATTAGGTGTGCTTAGAGTAGGCAAGAATGTGCGCACAGATGCAGAGAAAGCAAGCCACTTAGTTACACACGGGAATCCTTTCACCGTGGTTAGAGAGAGGCCGTCCACACCTGGGAATCCCACGTCCAAGCTGCAGCCTGGAGGCCCTGGTGACCACCTGCGGCTGCTTTGGGAGCCAAGGAGCAGGAGCTTAGGGTGGAGCCTTAGGTCTGCAACGGCCGACCTGAAGGGCAGGCTGGGCTGAGCTTGCAGAACACACAAGGTCATGGGCAGAGGAGACCAGGGCCAGGGGCTGCGTGGGGGACTGAGCTGTGGGTTCTCACTGAGCAGCAGGAGTGGGAATGTCCCATGCCCACCTTCTAGAACACACTGTGTCCTGGCTTCTGCGTCCTGCCCCTGAGACCGGGGCCTACCCAGCCGGAGCTGCGGACCTGGCGCCTTCACCACAGGAAGCTGAGGACTTCCGGACAGAGCACCGAGAGCAGCCATGGCCTCCAGGTTGGTAGTTTCCGCCTTTTAAAACAAAGGCAGGGAGGCTCAGGTTCCTTAGGCGCCATCCACACAGGCTCCTGGCTCTGCAAGGGCATCAGCGTGGCCTCCACGCTGTGTGTTGCTGGGGCCTTGGATGGTCCCCAAGTTTCCGCCCCCAGGAGAGTGTGGTGGCCGGCAGGAGCCCATCCCACTGTCCTCACCCCACCACCTGCTCAACCCTGGGACTCAGAGGCTAATGCCAGCACCTGCTGGGCCAGAGCTGAAGCCAAGCTCAGGGAGAGGAGGCCTGGGTGCGAGGCTTCCTCAGTGCCACGGCGAACACCTCACAGCCAGAACAGGAACCCTTGGAGGCATGCTTAGGGGCCGGGGCCGGCGTGTTAGGGACCACAATTGGGGGGAGGGACAACCTAAAGGAGGGAGGATTTACTTTGGCAGCAGGTTTCAGAGGTTCAGGCCCTGCTTGCTTGGCCCTATGCACTCAGCAGAGTGTCATGGCGGCCGGAGCCCATGGAGGAGGAGGTTCTGGACCTGGGGCAGGCAGGGCGCAGAGAGTGGGGAGGGGACAGAGACTACGCACAACCATCCTCCGTGGGCCCCAGTGGTCCACTACTCCAATTAGGGTCTGCCGCCTAAAGTTTCTCGAACTCTGAAAAAGAGCATGGCTAGGTGGGGAGGAAGCATTCAACACCCGAACCTATGGGGTCCACTTCATTTCCAACCCTACCAGTGGGGATCCTGTGCCGACTGGGACCCCACCCTCCTCCAGCCCACGGGGAAGTGGTAAGTCAGCCAGTCCCCGACAGGGGGGTCTAAATGACATATTGGTTCGAGTGATTTGTTGTTTACATGGATGGTGAAGTTAGGACTTGTTTCTTGAAGCGGCTCAAATCCCAGTCGGGTCTTGTGAGAAGATGTGGTGCTCTGGGGTCCCTCGTGGGCAGAGGTTCCAACCCTGCCTGTGGAATGAAGCTGTAGTAATGAAACCCATGACTGTGTACAATTCATACCCACTGGTAAAAACACTATATGTTGACAACATCCCTTGTGTTCTGGAGACTCTTCTTATAAGAACACTAATCCAACAGGACTAGGGCCCCACCCCCGTGACCTCATTTAACCCTGGTCACGCTGGAATGTGCGGAGGTCTTCACTCCAAATCCAGCCGTGCTGAAGGCCAGGACTTCAGTAAATGGATTTGAAGGGGGCTGGGAAACACATGCAGTCAGTCTGTGACAGTGAGCACCACACACTGCCCGCTCTGCCGACACCACCATCTTTGTTTCTTTGACCACTAAGCTCTTGGCCTTCCGCAGTGGGTAGAGGCCTCCCTACAGCTGTGCAGTTTGCGGCTGGGGCCTAAGGGCTGCTCCAGGGACCCATGACGTTTTTACATCCCTTCTGCCTGCTGAACCTGGTGGGAAACAAGCCAGGCTCCCTGACTTCAGGCCCAGTGGTGGTGGCTGCAACTCACTGAAGTGGTCTCCCAAGGGCCCGACGCCCGTTGACCTGAGACTCCCTCAGACCTGTTGAATGTTTAAGGAGGCCTTGCTCCCTGGAGTCAGTGCTCCAGATGACAAGCAATCCTGACTAAGGCCCGGATTTATAAGAATTCTCTTTGCTAATGAAAGACCCTAAGGATAAGACATATTTTTTATCTGCTACTTATGTGTGTTTTATTAGATTTATCAATAGTGGAGGTGGATTTATTTTAGTCACCAAATTTATTTTTTCTGAAATGGTTCAAATAAAGAAGATGCAGTGTGTAGCTATGGAAAAATAATTTGTTCATATTTTTAAAAATTCTACTGTGATTTGTCTTTTCTCTCCTTTCTATTGCAACCAAAATATAAGATAAAAGATAATACCGATAAGAGAGGATGAAATCTTTCTTTAAGATTTTTAACTTTGAACTTTAAGAACACATAATGGAATTATTTTGTCTTCCTTTTTTCTTGCCTTTCAGAATTTGCCTCTTTCATATTTACATACAGAAAATGTGGAGAAACAAAACTTAATATTTTTACATTATTCCATAAACATTTGTTTGTCAATCAAGTGACAATCAAAATTAACCATCACAAATATTAATCTATTATTACATTTGTTTCCCCCATCTTTATTTTGATTTCAGTTATTGATTTGGGACTGGTAAAAAAAAAAAAAAAATTCTATACCAAATAAGCTACTCCAATGGGCCTTCAAACCTCATTGTCATTATTGTTTTCAGTATGGTATTTAGTTATTTTTTCTATTTCTAGACACCTAGGGTGCTTCTATTTTTAAATCTTGTAGGCAGTATTGCAATGAACATCTCTCTGACACCTGCTGGGTTTCCTCTCTTTCAGGTTGCTCTTATTTCTACAGCTCCCTGTAAATTTCCCAGAGAGAATTACTAGGTCAAAAAGGCTGAAATATTTGTGGCTCCCCATGTACAGATAAAACGCTTTTCTCAAACAATGTGTGAATAACTAGCATTCTGTAATAACTTAACATTTCTTGCTAAGTATTTGTAGATAAACTTGGCATCTTCTGGTTAGGCATGGTGGTGCACACGTGTAGTCCCACTTACTCAGGAGGCTTAGGCAGGAGGACCCCCAAGGCCAGGATTTCGGGGCCAGCCTAAACAACATGGTGAAAGCCCTTCTCAGAAAAACAGTATATTTTCCCTAATTTGGGGATCCCAGCAAGTGGGTGCTCAGGGCTTTCCCCTGCACCGCTTCTGTACCCACTTGTGTGAATCCTGCCCTCATCTGTTCCCCAAGTTTTCTACCAGAGGCCTCTTCTTTTTAAGGTTGACTTCTCCAGACAGTGTTAGGCTTCTCTGGCTGTGGCAGAAGGCCTGACAGACAGCTGAGCGGAGGAGAGGTTTCCCAGCAACCGGTTTCGGCGGTTTCAGTCCACAGCTGGCTCCCTAGCAACGAGTCTGAGCATCGAAGCGGAGGGGGCGGGAGCGGGGTGTGGCTGAGGTCTCCACGAGATCCTGTGCCTGACCGAAGCACAGACTGGCGGGGTCTGTACTACGGGCTCTGGGTTCTCACATTGAATCCATCCAGGCCCCAAGCCCATGGGGCAACAGCCTCTATGCTCACGGGAGGCCTTTCCCTTCAGCTGGTCTCTCTGGAACCCCGGTCAGACAAACGGACCTGTGCTTTATGCCTCTCCTCGCCACTTCTTTTTTTTTTTTTTTTTTTTTTGGCGGTACTGGGGGTTGAACCCAGGGCCTTGCACGCCTGCATGCTCTGCAAGTGCTGGACCACTGAACTGTGCCCTCAGACCATTTTTTTTTTTTTTTTTTTTACTTTTTGAGACAGGGTCTCCCTAAATTACGCAGACTGCATCTGGTCTCGAATTTGTGATCCTCCTGCCTCCGCCTCCGCCTCCCAAGCCGCTGGGATTACAGGTGTGCGCCACTGGGCCCGGCTCTTCTCGCCACTTCTCAATCTTGTCAAGCCAACGATCAAAATTAATCATGACTGATATTAATCGGCCTGCAGCTGTAGCCCTGTGGCATCCGATCCCGTCAGATCTCGGAAGCTAAGCAGGGTCGGGCTTGGTTAGGACCTGGATGGGAGACCGCCTGGGAACACCAGAAGCTGTAGGCTTGGGAGAAGGACCTGGCAACCCCCTCCCAAAAATCAATCTGCCATTGAAAACCCTATGAACAGCAGAGAAGCACTGACAATAGTGTTTCCCCTGTTATACAGAGGGTCGCTATGAGTCGGATACCGACTTGAAGGCACCTAACAGCAACAACAACAGCAGCAGATACTAATCGATTGTTGCACTCCCCACCACCACCATCTCACTTTTTATTTCAGTCACTGCTCTGGGGTTGGAACAGAAATGTTTGTGTCAGCTCAGCTCTTCCTTACAGCTGTCAAACCCCTTGCTCTTCCCTCACCCTCATAGAAGCTGGTCTCTCACACAAGAGCTGCACCAGAAAATGTACGGACCTGCGGGGGTCTCACTTCTGTTTGCTGAACCCCAGATCGATGCTGCTCCTGGACTGCATCATTAACCACTAAGCCAACCCCTCAGAAACCTTCTGCTATCTTGCACATATTTAGCTGACTGGAGTTATTTTCACCCTCTGTAAAAATAAAACACAAATCCAAAAGTCTCCAGTAGAACACGTGTCATGTGGTGAGTTACAATTTGGAATAAAATCTTGCTCTTTAAATTCTATATTTCTCTCTCATCCAGTGAAACTGTATGCATTAGCATAGTGTGAATGATATGTTTTGGGCAATGTATAAGCCAGGACAGACCACTCATTTGTCACATTTCAACTTTCTTCCTGAGCCTAGCAGCAAAATAAACATCTTGGTAATTAATTTATGTTGAAAAATATGAGCAACTACATGATATTAAAGAGCAAACAATTTACTTTCAACAGATTGTATACAGGAGTGGGGGGATGGTAAATCACAAGCCCTGTGTTGCTTTTTATCTACCCAGTGCCAAGGGCAGGGCATGAACAGTGATTTCAAATTAATGAAGTTCACCTCATTTCTCTTGTGCACCCCGCCTTACCCTCCAGACACATCCACGTCCATCTCCATCTTTAGCACACCTCCAAATGCTCCCATTTAGACTCTTCATATTGTTTCTGATCTGCATGCCTTTCATCAAAGAAGAAAATTATTTTATAGTCCTCATTGAATCAAATAGATTCTGCATACCTGGTTCCCAGTGTATGGCATCTGGCAATCATGACCGAAATTGTGTAGAAACAAGGGAATGAGTAGTCAGTATAGAAAGTTAGTCATCAGTTAGTTAGTATGGTGAGTCATCAGTTAGTCAGCTAGTATGGACAGACAGTCATCAGGTTTGTTTCATAAGAAATGATGGAGTCACTGATGTTGGTGCAATTGTAAAGAATCTGGAATTGAGCAAGGACTCGTAGGGCACATGTATTCTGGTGACAAGGACACTATAGCAAAAATTGATTGGTACCAGAACTTTGGCTACAAACCAACTAGTCGAAAGATTCCATTGTTACCATGAAGGAATGTAAC
>VMDO01008452.1:0-62732 GCA_007922755.1 Pedetes capensis
ATCTTAAACAGAAATGGAACCCAAGGACATATAGAAAAATACTATATAGTAAAAGATAGAGAAGACTTGGATGGGAAACTTAGATAGGAAGGGGGGAGGGGGGAAACATAGAGGAGGGTAAGGGGTAACCTATATGTATAATGCTTATCAAATTGCATATATGAAAATTGTCACAATGAAAAGCATGTCAAAATGAATCGCATTATGATGTACATTAAAAATTTCTAATAAAAAAAAAAAAAGAAAACCCTATGAGGGTCGCTATGAATCAGACATGACTTGATGGCACCTAACAACAACAACCTGTCTTATTGCTATGGCTAATAGTTCTATTATTCTATTGAATAGTAGTGGAGACAGTGGACATTCTTATCTTGTTCCTGATTTTAGGGGAAATGCTGTCAGTTTTTCCCCATTTAGTATGATGTTGATTCTAGTTTTTTCATATGTTGCCTTTATTATGTTGAGGTATGTTCCTTCACTTCCTAGTTTCTTCAAGGCTTTTACCATAAAAGGATGTTGAACTTTGTCAAGGCCTTTTCTGCATCTATTGATAGGATCATGTGGTTCTGTTTCTGAGTCTATATATATGCTATATTACATTTATTGTCTTGCATATGTTGACCCAGCTTGCATTTGTGGAATGAAACCAACTTGATCATAGTGTATGATCTTTTTAATGTGTTATTGAAGTAAATTTGCAAGTATTTTATGAGGGATTTTTTTGTTAAGGTTCATTAGAGATATTGGTCTGTAATTTTCCTTTTTTGATGTATCCTCTTGTTTTGCCATGAGGATAATGCTAAATGTGGCAGTGTTACTTCCATTTGTATTTTGTAGAATAATTTGAGGAGCGTTAGTGTTTATTCTTCTTTAAAGGCCTTGTAGAATTCAGCAGTGAGTCTGTCTGGTCCTGGACTTTTCTTTTTTTGGAGACTCTTTATTACTGCTTCAATCTCCCTGCTTGTTATAGGTCTATTTAAGTTGTTTATATCCTCTTGACTTAACTTTGGCAGGTCACATGGGGCTAGGAATTTATTCATCTAAGTTTTCCAGTTTTTTGGAATATAATTTTTCAAAGTATTCCCTTATTATTCTCTGGATTTCATTAGTGTCTACTGTAATGTTCCCTTTTTCTTCACTAATTTTCTTGATTTGAGTCTTCTCTATCTTTTGGTTAGTTTGGCTAGGGGTTTGTCAATATTGTTTATGTTTTCAAAGAACCAGCTCTTTGTGTCATTAATTCTTTTTATTGTTCTTTTAGTCTCCATTTTATTAATTTCTGCTCTGATCTTTATTATTTCTTTCTGTTTATACATTTTGAGTTTTGCTTGTTCTTTTTCTAAGAGCTTGAGGCACATTATTCAGTTGTTTGAGCTTGTTCTAATTTTTTAATGTAGGCACTCATTGCTATAAATTTCCCTGTTTGAACTGCCTTTGCTGTACCACAAAGGTTCTGGCAGATTATGTTTCCATTTTCATTTGATTCTAGGAATTTTTAAATTTCCTATTTGATTTCTTCAAGTACCCATTGGTCATTTAAGAGCATATTGTTCATTGTCCATGTATTTGTATAGTTTCTGTAATTTCCCTTGCTGTTCATTTCTAGTTTTATTCCATTATGGTCTGATAAGTACAGAAATTATTTCATTTTTTCTGTGTTTGTTAAGACTTGATTTATGGCCTGAAGTATGACCTATTTTAGAGAAAGTTGATGGACTGCAGAGAAGAATATATATTCCATAGCTTTTGGGTGGAATATTCTGTATCTGTCTATTAAATCCATTTGGTCTATTGTGATGTTTAACTCTGAAGTTTCTTTATTTATATGTAATGACCTTCTTTATCTCTTCAGACTAGTTTTAACTTGAAGTGTACTTCATCTGACATAAGGATGGTTAATCCTCCTTTCTTTTGGCTTCCAGTTGCTTGGTATATAAATTTCCATCATCTCACTTTCAGTCTGTGGTTGTCCTTGCCAGTGAGGTGTGTTTCTTGCAGACAATAAATTGTTGGATCTTGTTTTTTAATTCACTCAACTAAGCAGTGTATTTTAACTGGAAAGTTAAGAGCATTTATAATTGGGATTATTATTGAGAGAGATTTGCTGGTTGTTTTGTTGGGTGTTTTCCTTGTGGGTTCATAAACTATTCATTTTTTTCTTTCTCTCTTATTTATACTCTGTTTGCTAGGTTTTTTTTTAGTTAGACATGACTAATTCTTTCCTACTTCTTGTCTGTTCTTCCCATGAGGGTTATTGTTTCCTGTGTTCTCATGGTGAAGACTTTCTTTCTCTGGTGTACGTAGGATTCCTTTAAGTATCTTCTGCAGTGCTGGCTTGGTGGTTATGTACTGCTTTAGTATGTGCTTGTCTTGGTATGTCTTCATTTCTCCATCAACTTTAAATAATACCTTTACTGGATATAATAATCTTGATTGGCAATTTTTTTCAGCGCTTAAAGTATATCTTTCCATACTTTCCTAAAATTTAGTGTTTGTGCTTAGAGGTCTGATAGAATTCTGATGAGTTTTACTTTGTAATTGAGTTGATGTCTTTCTCTTGGAGCTTTTAATATCATTACTTTGTTCTGTGTGCTTGGCATTTTAATTATTATGTTTTGTGGAGTAGTTTTTTTCTGGTCATGTCTGGTGTTCTAAATGCCTCTGTGGTTGGATGTCCATTTCTTTCCCTAGATTTGGGAAATTTTTTACTATAATTTCACTGAATAATTTTTCTATGGCTTTAGTTTTTATCTCAGTTCCTACTACCCCATGGAGTCCTAGGTTTGGTTTCTTGATCATGTCCCAGACTTCTTAAAAATCGTGGTCATGTTCTTTCAAGGTTTTCACTTGTTGATATCTGAATGCAGTATTTTCTCAACCTTATCTTTCATCCCTGATATTCTGTCTTTTGCTTCATCTAATCTACTTGTGATGTAGATTTTATGTTTTTTGTTTGTTTGTTTGTTTTTGGTTTGTTGAGTTCTTCATTTCTGTTTCTTTCTTTCAAAATCTCAATTTCCTTGCTGAATTTCTCATCCATTTTGTTGACTTTGCCTTCTACATTGTTGACTTTCTGACCTAGGTCCTGTATTGATTTTCTCACTTTGTTCATTTGCTTGTTTGTGTCCTCTTTGAAGTCATTCTTTGTCTGACATTCCAACTGGTTAAGTATCTTTGCTTACATTGGTTAAAGAATCATGGTCTCTTGGGAAGAGATGTGTTGCCCTTTTCATGTCTCTCTCCTTTCTGATTTGTGACTTGTGTGTCTATGGGGGTGGATATCACTTTCCATTTTATTTGTGGGTTTTCTTAGTGAGTAATTTTCTCTTAAGATCACACTGTCCATTGCTAGTCCCAGAGAGGAAGACAAACCACTACAACAGGTACAACACCTGACCAAACTAGAGATAGAAACATATTTAAAGTCTCTTAATGCCAACTCCTGTACCACTAATGCCCATAGATCAGAGAATGGCAATAATAATATTGAATAATAAATAGTATTTATCTGAAGTAAGAAGTGGGGACAGAGAAAGGGGAGCCAGGAGGATGCCTCAAAGGTAATATAAAAGAAAGGAAAATGATGGTCTGGAAAGGAAATGAATGTTAGGAAAGGAAGGGAAAGGAAGTAAAAATAAAAATAAATGGTTGCATGATAAAGAAAAAGATATATAAACAGAATTAGGTAAACATAAGGAGAGGAATAAGAAGTAGTAAGCCTAAAAGATTTCAAGTATAGTAAAAAGGAAAAGAGAAACACAGAAAAAGGCAAGCAGGCTGAAAAAGATAGAAAAAAAACTAAAAAAGAAAAAAGATAAAAATTAAATTAGAAAAAAGGAAGCAAGGAAATGAAAATAAATAATGAAAAGCTGGTAAATATAAAACAAACAGACAAACAAACAGTAAGAGGCAGACACCAACTTGTTCCCTGGAATCTCTGAGAGCTGAGGCAGAAATATCTTGAGCCCCAGGTCAGAGGCAGCCTGTGCAATTCAGTGTGTTCCTGTCTCTAAGCAAAAATAAGAAAAAGGCTGGGGATACTACCCAGTGGCACCACAATCAGCCCAGCACAGTAAGAAGAGAAGAAAAGAAAGGAAGGAAGGAAGGTAAAATACTACAGGAGCTTCTTTCTGTGGCCTCTAATGTTGGAGTTTGTAAGATGGAGGTGGTGGTGAGTTGAAGATGGAGTCTTTTTATCTGACCAACACTCAGAGTTAACAGTCTCCATAGTTCTCCTCAGGAGACCAAATTTTCTTCTCTCCCCAGTGGGTGGGACTTGCTTCTGAGCAACTTTCCCTAGCCTCTTGCTGCCTGAACCTCTCAGCATGTCAGTGTCCTATTGCCCCCTTCAGTGCAACTGCCTACTGCATGTGTATAGTACCTGAGCCTGTAGCAGGTCACCTCCAAGATCTCCATGGGAAATAGCCCCCTGGGTAGCTCAGTCTCACACAAGAGATTCCCTCTCAAGATGGCACCAGGTAAGAGCCCTCTAAGACATGGAGCATGAGAAAGAGAGTCACTTTTCCAATGTTCAACCCCTTATTCAGGGGATGCCACTGTCTCAACAAGTCCCTGTAAGAGTTCAAGGGCTATAAGGACTGTGAGTTTACCCTGTGGGACTGCCAGTCTGATGGTCAGGGCTGTCTGGCTTACCTCTTTGGATGAGGGCTCTGTTCCCCTCCCCCAGTGGAAGCCACCTCTGGAGATGTGTCCTGATCAGTCATTCTTGCTGTTCAGTTCCATTCTGCTCCCTGGGGCCATCCAACAGTCTCCTTGGTGGTTTCTGTGCATCTCCAGACCTTCTTTCTGTGGAAAAGACTCCATCCTTTCCTGTTCTACCGCCTTTGTTTTATCACATGTCATGTAGAGGCTCCCTTTAGTCCACCATCTTAAACCGGAAGTTCTTGTACATTCTTTACCTCAATTCTGACTTCAATGTCTGGAGTACTTTTTATGAAGAAAGATAGTCTTATGTTAATCACTTGCTGGTGGTGGTATAACTAAGCTAGAGTGGTTAAGAGTATGGAAACTGTGGAACTGATCTGCCTGTGTTTTAATTCCAGCTTCACCATAAAGTAAAGTAAATTATGGACAACCTCACAGGTTATGGGCAAGCCGTTTAACCATGCATCTTCATCAGAGATGGGGATTATAAAAGTACTCATATGGTAATTTTGAGAATTAAATTTCTTATTATACTTAAAACACTTTGAAGAGTACCTGGAACATAGTACCATATGTGTTTTCTGTGATCATCATCATCATCTAAATGATAGGCTTTGGATACATACTTTTGTGTAGATGGTAGCAACAACCTCTATGCTCATTACTTTTGTGGGACAAGCAGAGAAACATAGAAATGCATAGTTTGCATTTCCCTCTAATCCAAGGAGAGGCAGAGTGTAGTAGTCCACATTTACTACACCTTTCTGCTTCTCATATGCCTTTCTGTCTCTAAAGTTCAACTTCGTCATCCCTTCCCCATCTTTGTCCTTGTTGATTTCCAGCACTTCTGCTCAAAGCAGAAATGAAGGGAGGTCTTTTTATTTAGATGATGGGGGGTTATAGTAAAAGGAGGATCCATTAGCCTTCCTGGATCCTATTTGTTAGTTACGTTATGATTGTTAATGTGTACATGGGTGATATTGCACAAAAGAATTTAAGTAATACACATACATGCACAGATAGTAGCAAGAATAGAGTTTATTATAGAAAAGGAATTGAAGGACTATACCCCCTTAGAGGGAGAGGGGTCTGGCCATTTGGAGAAAAGTAAGCAAGCTGCTGGGCTGGGATTTAGCTCAGTTGGTAGAGCACTGTGCTTCGGTCTCTGAGGTCCCGAGTTCAATTCCCAGCACCGCAAAAAATGGGAGAAGGGCCTGGCAATCCACTCCCAACACAATCCCAAAATAGTCAGCCACTGAAAACCCTATGAGGGTCGCTATGAGTCAGATACTGACTTGATGGCACCTAACAACAACAAGAAGAAGCAAGCTTCCCAGGGGGTGGGTTTCTTTTATTTTTTTCCTTAGGTGATTGTCACCTAAGTTTAGCTTTCATGGTGGAGTTTTACTATTTGATTGGCGGCTCCAGGAGTTTCTCAACTTTTAACTTAGCATGAGGTTACCCATAATTTTCTTGAAAAGCCCACAAGGGAAGCCAAAGCGGCAATGTTTGTGTTCTGTTAAAAGATGGTAAACTGAACAAAGGTTACTCTTTGATCGGAAGAGTGGGAATCTACCTGGCTGAGATTGATTCTTATTTGTGAGACAAAGAATGTTGTCTTTTCTAGTTGCCTCCATGTCAACATCCCCAACAAGTGTCCCTAGTTTAGTATGCACAAGACAATACCAATGTCTTTCACTGACACCTTTATCTTAACAGACATACCTGTGCTCAAGGACACCTAACAACAACAACAAATATTTCTTCCTGTTATCTTCAGTCTACCCCTGTGCAACCTGACTCATCCATTGCTGACCTCTCATTTTATACTATGATTTATTATTTTAATATTTAATGAGACAAATTGAATCTGTTACATTTTTAAGATACTTTATTCGTTGCACTCCTGAGTTCCATAATTAAGATTCTGTTATGCTGCCTTATGCCTGCAGCACTGTGGCATCCGATCCCAGCAGATCTTGGAAGCTAAGCAGGATCAGGCCTGGTTAGTACTTGGATGGGAGACCACCTGGGAATGCCAGATACTGGAGGTTTGGAAGACGGACCCAGCAACCCACTCTCAAAAATCAATCTGCCATTGAAAACCCTACGAATAGCAGAGAAGCACTGATAAAGTGTTTCGCCTGTTGTACGTAGAGTTGCTATGAGTTGAATACCGAGTCAGTGGTACCTAACAACAATAACAATGCTGCCTTATTGAAAAAGCAGGGCAGTGATTCCTAATTTTAGCTTTGATATGTTCAAGATCTGGTATTCCTTTCTTATTAGAATTTAATATTATACTATTAGACATTTGTTCCTTGGGTTACAATGCTGTCAATTCTGCCTTTAAAATATAGGTTTCTCTTAATAGTTAGTAAACTGGCACTTTATCAGAAGTTAATGTTATAGTCTGGGCCATGCTACTATCTATATATCCTTGAGTACATTAGCTGAAAGTTTTTTCAGAAGTTTTGGAGCATAGTCATTGCAAAGACAGTCTTTCTGGGTTTGTATTCTGATTTCACCCACTTAATAACTGTTGAAAAGGTACTTAATCTATTTAAGTCTCAATTTCTCTGCTTGCAAAATGAATAATAATAGTAATTATAGCATAAGATAACTATAAGGATTGAATCAGATATGCACAGAAAGTACTTTGCATGCCTAAGTATGTCTGGCATATTGTAGGCTTTTAAAAGTAAATTTTGTTATATGTATTAAATATCTGTAAGAGAAGCACAATATTGCTTATTGTATCTTATAGCTAGAGTCAGCAAACTATGGCCCAAATATAAGTGGCCTATTTTTGTACGAGACAACAACAACAACAACAAAAAGAAGAATATGCAAAAGGAACTTACAAACCCTAAAATATTTACTGTCTAGTCCTTTAAAGAAACAGTTTGCTATTCTCTTTTTTTATAGGAAACTGAAGTATAATAAAATTCCAAGTTACCATACAATAGTGAATTACTAACATCTTACTATTACTACCTTATTAATGATAAATGGTCAACCCTGCCCACATGAGAGGTTTAAAATAATGATAAATTAGATATGGGGACAGTAGAAGAAAAGAATGGGAAATTGCTTGGTACCACTAGCTGTTGGAGGAAGTGGTGATGGGGAACTAAAAACAAAAGGTGCTCAGTGCCCTAAAGGAAGCCAATCACCTTCAGTAGAAGCTTCCTAACAGAAACCACTTACCAGGCTCTCCGGATACCCTCTGGAGAAACTGCTGACATGCTGGACCAAATCTTCACAACCAAGAGACCATGTTCTAGCATACCTGCTTATTTCTTTCCCTCTCATTTGAGTATATGCTCTCTAGGAATCACTTGGGTTCATTGCCAACCTGTGTATATCAAGTGAATTTATCATTTTTTTGTGTGTGGTACTGGGGGTTGAACCCAGGGCCTCACGCCTATATGCTTTTCAAGTGCTGGACGACTGAGCTGCACCCCCAGCCCATTTTTTTCTTACTTTTTTGAGACAGGGTCTCGTTAAGTTACGCAGACTGACTCTGGTCTCAAACTTGTGATCCTCCTGTCTCCACCTCCCGAGACCCTGGGATAACAGGCGTGCTCCACCACACCTGGCATGTTAATTTATCATTTTGATGATACGCAGATTAATGAATATCATATGAACCATTAATACATAAGTATGAAAAAAGTGATCATTTCAGTGAAATCTAAGGTAAATGCTTTAGAAATATTTAACAGGGGAGAGGTATTTAAAATTGCTAATGAATTTAGAATAAATGAAACAATATAAAAATGTGATGGAATTTGGGATGTAGACTGGTGGTAGAGTGCTTGCCTAGCACACCTGAGGCTCTGGGATTAATCCCCAGCAGTCCACCCCCGACACACAAAACAAAAAAGTTTGAGGGGAAAAGTACAGAATGAGTCTATCCTCAGGTTACTTCATAAAAGTTTTTAATCTCTTTCTTCATGTAAGAGAAATTTGAACTTGGAATCATAGTATATATATGTACCATCTTAACAAGAAAGATGAGGCTCCAAACAGTTTACCCACATTTGAAAAGGTTTGCCACCTTTTCATGATAAAAACCCAGAAGAAGACAGGCATAGCAGGCAAATACCTTGACATCATAAAAGCCATCTATGACGGACTTACAGCCATCATTGTATTAAATGGAGAAAAACTGAAACCATTTCCTTTAAGGTCTAGAATAAGACAAGGATGTCCACTCTCTTCTATTCTATTTAACATCATAATTGAAGTCCTCACCAGGGCAATCAGACTAGAGAAAGAAATCAAAGGGATACAGATTGGCAATGAAGAGGTCAAACTACCCTTATTTGCAGATGACATGATATTTTATCTAAAGGACCCCAAAACCTCATCAAGAAAACTTTTAGATCTAATCAACTCCTTCAGCAAAGTGGCAGATATAAAATGAACACACAAAAATCAATAGCTTTCCTTTACACCAACCGTAAATAGGAAGAGAAGGAAATTACAGATATAATACCCTTCACAATAGCCCACCAGAAAATTAAATATGTTGGAATCAATCTGACCAAAGACCCTACAGACCGCTACAAGGAAAATTTCAAAACATTAAAGAAAAAAGAAAGAAATTGCAGAGGATACTAAAAAGTGGAAAGACCTTCCCTGCTCCTGGATCAGGAGAATCAATATAGTAAAAATGGCTATCCTCCCAAAGCAATCTATAGATTTAATGCAATCCCCATTAAAATACCAATGATAGACTTTACAGAAATAGAAAAAATGATCCAAAAATTAATATGGAATCACAAAAGACCACCTATAGCCAAAACACTCTTAAGCTGAAAAACTAGTGCAGGTGGAATCACAATCCCTGACATAATCTATACTACAGGGCAGTGGTAGCAAAAACAGCTTGGTACTGGCACAAAAATAGGCCAGAAGGCATGTGGAACAGAATAGAAGATCTAGAAATACCTCAATACACCTATAGCCACCTAATTTTCGACAAAGGAGCAAAGCAAGTAAACTGGAGAAAGGATAGCCTTTTCAATAAATGGTGCAGGGAAACATGGATATCTGCTTGCAGAAAAATGAAAACCAACACGCACCTCTCAATATGCATGAGAGTTAACTCAAAATGGATAAAAGCTTCAACATAAAACCAGAAACTTTAAAACTAATAGAAGACAAGATAGATAATACACTCTAACATATAGGCATAGGAAAGTATTTCCTTAGTAGAACTCCAATTGCTCAAGAAATTGCAACAAGAATAGGTAAATGGGATTGCATGAAATTAAAAAGCTTCTGTATAGCAAAGGAAACAATTGACAGTGAAGGAAATCCCCACTGTATGGGAAAAAATTTTTGCATCCTGTATATCAGACAAAGGTCTAATTACCAGAATTTATAAAGAACTTAAGAAAAAAAATACCCAAGAAAACAACCCAATACACAAATGGGCAAAGGATCTGAATAGACAGTTCTCAAATGAAGAGGTC
Organism: Pedetes capensis; assembly: GCA_007922755.1. Taxonomy (NCBI): domain Eukaryota; kingdom Metazoa; phylum Chordata; class Mammalia; order Rodentia; family Pedetidae; genus Pedetes; species Pedetes capensis. Next base: position 10,155 of record VMDO01008452.1, read on the forward strand.
CATAAAGCCATGAAACACTTGAAAAAATGCTCAGTATCCCTATCCATTAGGGAAATGCAAATTAAAACAACTCTGAGATTCCATCTTATACGAGTGAGAATGGCCAAGATCAATAAAACAAATAACAACAAATGCTGGAAAGGTTGTGGAGAAAAGGGAACACTCTTACACTACCAGTGGAGCTGTAAATTGGTCCAACCACTGTGAAAATCAATATGGAGGTATCTTAAAAAACTAAAATTTGATCTACCATATGACCCGGCTATAATGCCCTTGGGAATTTACCCAAAGGGAGATATGTCATCATACCACAGAGGCACCTACATCTCCATGTTCAATGCAGCACTTTTCACAATAGCAAGGATATGGAATCAACCAAAGTACCCATAAACAGAAGAATGCATAAAAAATCTATGCTATATATACACAATGGAATACTACTCAGCAATCAAAAAAATGAAATAATGCCATTTGCAGCAAAATGGATGGAATTGGAGAAAACTATTTTAAGTGAACAAACACAAGCTCAGAAAGAGAAATACCACAGGTTCTCACTCATATGGGAGCTGAATCAAAATTATAAGAAAGAAAAAATCCTATGCAGAGGTCAGAAAATAATAATAATAATAATAATAATAATAATAATAAATATTAAAAAGCTAAGAATGGTATTATTATAGATGGACTGGAAAATTCATGTAATGGTACTGACAATGTAAAAAGAAATTTTACTACAGAAAAAGTTTCTACCTTAAACAGAATTGGAACCCAAGGACATATAGAAAAATATTACCATAAAAAGACAAGCAAATGGAAGAAAGGTCTTTGGTAGGGGGGTTGGATGGGGGGAGAAGGCACACAAGAGTGTAAAGGGAAACTTATTTGTATAATGTTCAAGGAAACGCATATATGGAAATGTCACAATGAAAAGCATATCAGAGTGAATCACATTAGGTTGTAAATTAAAAATTTCCAATAAAAAAAGAGAGAAATACCACATCTTCTCACTCATATGTGGGAGCTGAATCAAAATTAAAAGAAGGAAAAAAATGATATACAGAAATTGGAACATAATGAAAAGCTAAAGTCAACTTAGCAGAGAAGAGACAATTTTGGGAATGGAAAGGAGGGAGGGATCTAGCAAAAGGATGAAATGATGGGAGATGAAAGAAGGGAGAGGAGGAACAAAGAGGAATGAGGAATGGGAGCAAGGGCGACCTCAAAATAAACGGCCCAAATTTAATAGTTTGGGAAATAATTATAATAATCCCAATAATACCAAAGAATGGTAATAGTACAAATGGGCTAGAAAATTCATGTAATATTACTGACAATGCAAAAACATCACTACAGAAAAGGTTTCAACCTTAAACATAATTGCGATCCCTGAATTTATAGAAAAATATTCCCACAAAAAGACTTGCAAGTAGAAGAGAGGCCTTTGTTGGGGGTTGGGACGGAGGGAGGAGATGCACAAGAGGGTAAGGGGGAACTTATCTGTGCAATGTACAATGAAACCCATATATGGAAATGTCACAATGAAATGCATGTCAGAATGGATCACATTAAGTTGTACATTAAAATTTTTCCAATTAAAAAAAAAGAGAAGGTTTGCCTTGTAGTGAAAAATTTGTGAGTGAATACATTTTCTTTTGTAGTGCTGGGGATCAAACCAGGCATCCTCTGCCTGCTAGGCAAGTGCTCTGCAACTGAGTTACGTTCCCCAGCCCTGCATATTTATTTTTTAAGCTAGGATAAAGTGGTTATACTATAAAGAAATTATTTTTAAAATCTTGAGTTTTGGTTAATCAAACAATTATCAATCAGTCATAATTTTGTTGGGTAGTAGGGCATCCATTGCACTTTACAGTTTTGGCTTAGGAAGGGCTACTCCTGTGAAAGTCATAGTTGATGAATGTCACAAAATTCTCAAGAGAAAATTAATTTTCGTTTTATAAAGTAGTGTTCTCTAAAATATTTGTTAACAAATGAAATGAATAATGTGACAGCTTCAAAAAGTTTATATTCACCACTCTGGGTTTAATTCTTACTTAGTTATGTGGAACTAAAGCAAGATTTACTTGTCTTCCCCCCACCACCATTAGAACAAGAGTACTTAAAAATTAGTCCCAGGAAAAAACTCCTTTTTAAGTACTTGAGTAATCCAGGTCATTGTTCTGCCTGGAACAGTGAATCTAGTTCAACTAACATTAGAAGTATTAAACAGCAATATACTAAAGCAAAAGCAAGGAAAAAATTAGGGCATCTTAGTAGAGCCAGAAGCAGCACTGTCAGTTGAAATTAAATTTAATCAAAAGAAGATAATAGTTTTTGGCCTGTTAGAACATAAAAACTATTTCACAAAGAATTTTAGTACACCATGCCATCTACAGCATTATTTTTTAACCTGAGGCATGTACTCTAATTAAATAGGAATATTTTCTAAGTTTCTATTTTAAGGTCAGGGTATTTACTTAAGTCTCAAATGCTTTTAATCTTGCTCAGTTGGAAATGGCTAACATGCTGTGTTAGTTCAAGTCTTTTGAGAAGCAGACCCAAAGATGGGATTAGACTGGCAAGAAATTTATTACATTAAATTCATATGAGAGAACATGAGGAGGAAGCCAGAAAAGACCTAGTGAGCTATTAGACTGCAGTGCTGATCTGATCCTGAGTATAAAAGAAAGCGAAAGAAATCACACTAAGTGGAGGCATTTTGGATTGCAGTGCAAATCTAGGAAAGGTTCCACAAGGCCACTGGAAAATTCCCAAACCAAAGTCACCCATCAGAGATGACTTTTTTATCCCTGTCTCCCAGGGATAAATGTGCCTTTATTATCCACATAAGGCTCAGTCATGGGCAGGAAATAGCTTGTGAGAAGGTGGCCTTGGGACCAATGTAGTTTAGATTTTTGGAGTGCTGTAGCTGGGGCCATAAGTTAGTTATGCAACCAATGGTCAGAGGGGTGCATTCTCAATGACTGTCACATGTAAATCATGACATGCAATATATTTATATATCTTTACCTCTAAGCATAATTGGATAAACTATGTAAATGGGAGAATAGAATTCTAATGGTATTTTCATTAAGAATTATTTATTGAGCAGTAATGTGCCAGATACTGTAAGGAATGCTGAGGCTGAGATTCATAACAAATAAGGAATGAAGTGCAGAGGCTGAAATGGATTGTATGTATTGAAGTCCAACGTAATTAATGTATTAGAAAAGACTGTTGTGAAAAAGTGGTAATATATCCAATAAACTGTTAACATTGGATTTTTTTCCATATAGTAGGACTGGAGTAAACAAGGAAGCAAGGGGAAAACTTAAATTTTCATTTTATCCAACTTTGTATGGGAGTATACTACAAAAAAATTTTGTGATTTAAAAACTTTTAACTAGGTTTTCCATGATTTAAGAAAGAATCATAGACTATTTAATGCTTTTTAAATGTGCCCATAGGCTCAATCATACTCTAAAGAAAACACATTTGGCTTCTTTTCTAAGAAACATAAAAATTATACAGCAAACTTAATGTGTTAAATATTTACTTTATTAGGTTCTATTACTTTTTCTCTTCCTTTGCTTTCTTTAGGTTTAATTTATCCATCCTTTTGTATTTCTTAAGGTGGAATCTTAGATCATTGATATGAAACTTTTTTCCTTTTATAAGCATTTAAAAGCTAAAAATTTGCCTCTAAGTTCTCCTGTTTACCTGCATCCTATGAATTTTGATAAATTATATTTTAATTTTTCACTCAAAAATTATTTTCTGATTTTTTAAAAAATTTCTTTGTCAATGGATTGTCTAGAAATGTGTTTAACTTCTAACTCTTGGAGAATTTTCCATTGATTTTTAATTAATTGATTTTAATTAATTCTCCATTGATTCTTAATTACATTGCAGTCATAGAACATATTTTATATTATTTCAGTTCACCTAAATTTATTGAGACTTGTTTGATGGCATAGAATATGATCTTAGTGAATGTTCCAGTGTACTCGAAAAGAGTGTATATTCTGCTGTACTGAGGTGAAATGTTATATAAATGTCAAGTTGGTCGAATTGGTTGACAGTGTTGTTCAAGTCTTACATATCCTTAACTAAATGTTTGTGTACCCATTCTATTGATTACTGAGAGGAGTGTTAAGTATCCAGGTATGGTTGTGAATTTGTCTATCTATATCTTCAGTTTCCATCACTTTTTCTTCATCTATTTTGAAGCTGTATTTGGTATATACATATTTGGGGTAATTATTTCCTCATGATGAATAGATCCTTTTTTCATTAAGAAGTAGCCCTTTTTACCCAGGTGTTAACCCTCGTTTTAAACATCTACTTTGATGTTAATATAGCCACACCACCTTTTTTATAATTGTTGTTAGGTGCCGTCAAGTTGGTGTCCGACTCATAGCGACCCTATGTACAACAGACTAAACACTATTGTCATGCTTCTCTGCTATTTATAGGGTTTTCAGTGACTGATTGTTTTTGGGGAGTGGGTTGCTGTGTCCTTCTCCCAAGCTCTAGCACCTGTTGCTTCCAAGCAGTCTCCCATCTAAGTACTAACCAGGCCTGACCCTGCTTAGCTTCTGAGAGCTGACACAATCGGATGCCACAGTGATATGGCTGCAGGCTTTTCTTATAATTTGTGTTTATAAACACAAACCTTTTTACATCCTTTTACTTTTAACTTCTCTGTGTCTGTATATTTAAAATGGATTTAAAATTACTTTTTACAGTTGTACCTTGCTTTTTAAAATCCAGTCTCATGATCTCCTTTTAATTGCAGTATTTAGACCATTTACAGTAATGTGGTTATTTTACATTTCAGTTTTTTTCCACTACTGGCTTACTAGCTATAGTGTGTGTGTGTGTGGGGGTGTGTGTGTGTGTGTGTGTGTGAGAGAGAGAGAGAGAGAGAGAGAGAGACAGAGACAGACAGAGACAGAGAGACAGAGGGAGGGAGAGGGAGATTGATTTGCTTTTTTTCTTAGCTCCTCTATGATTTATGCATTGTTAAATTGTCCCTGGGCTGGACTTTGGCTCAGTTGTTAGAGTGCTTGCTCTGCGTGCTCTGAGGCCCTGGGCTTGATCCCTAGCACCAAGAAGGACTTGGCAACCCACTCCCAAAACAGAAACAATCCCAAAACAATCAGCCATCAAAAACCCTGTGAATAGCATAGAAGCACTGGTGCTATGTCCAGCACAGTGCTGGACATAGCACAGTGTCAGGGAGTGCTTTTTTCTGTTGTACATAGGGTAACTGTGAGTCAGACCCGCCTCCACAACATCTAACAACAAGAAGTTGTCTCCATCTAGCTTTCGTTAGTGTTATACATCTTCACATGCAATGTTAGGACCTGTTTCCCCTCCCTTCCTTTCTTTTGTGCTATTGCTGTCATACACTTCTATTTGTTATTAACCACACAGTGCATTGTAATTGGTTTTTTAGGTAATTATTTTAAGTACTTAAAAACAGATACGTATTTTATTTTTACCCACATATTATTATTTCTTGCATTTTCCAATATTTGTATGGGTCCAGGTTTCCCTATAGTTGTCCTTCAGTCTGAACTTCTTTCTTTAAATTTCTTATAATTCAGATCCACTGACAGTGATTTTTCTCAGCTTTTATTTGTTTAGAAAAATCTTCATTCTTCACTTTTGAAAAATATTTTTGCCAGGTATGTTGTTGTTCTGAGGTGCCATCAAGTCGTGTCCGACTTACAGCGACACTTACAGGGTTTTCAATGGCTGATTGTTTCGGGATTGCCTCGGGAGTGGGTTGCCATGTCCTTCTCCCGTTTTTGTGGTGCTGGGAATCGAACTCGGAACCTCAGAGACTGCAGAGCGGCGCTCTACTAACTGAGCAAATCCCAGCCCTTTGCCAGATACAGAATTTTTAAATTGACAGATTTAAAAATTTTACTTATTTCAATGCTTTAAACATGTCATTTTTTATATTATATATATTATATATTAGCTTATATTGTCACTGACAAGAAATCTGTTGCTATTCCTAGTTTTACTTATCACTGTGCTATGACTCTTTTCTCTATTTTTAAATTTTTTCTCTTTGTTATGCATTATCAGCAATTTGATTATGATATGCCCTGTGCTTTTATTTTTATCTTGTTTAGCATTTGTTGAGCTTCACAGATCCATGAATTTGTGAGTTTTATGAAGTTTAGAAAATTTATCACTATATTTTTTTCAAATATTCTTAGTGTCCTCTTTTTATAAACTCTTTATATTCCAATTATGTGTGCAGTGGATCATTGGATATTGTCCCACACATCACTAAATTTCCTTTTTTTTCTTACTTTCTTTTTCACCATTTTGTTTGAATAACTTGTATTGCTTTGAATTTAATATATATAATTGTATTGCTAATCTTTTCTTCTTCAGTGTCCAATCTTCTTTTAAATCCATACACTGAATTTTTCATTTCTGATATTATATTTTTCATCTCTAGAAGTTCTTTTTAATACCTTTCATTTCTCTCCTCATTATGTTCTTAATTTTAAAAAAGAATCCTTGAACATATTTATAGAGCTTTTAAAAATGCTTTGTTAATTATATCTTCTCTGTCATTTCTGGGATTGTTTCTGTTGATTGATCTTTTTTTCTCATTGTTATAGTTCATGTTTTGCTGCTGCTTTACTTACCTTTTTTTTTTTTTTTTCCCCGTATAGGAGTTGAACCCAGGGCTTCATGCATGCTTGGCAAGTGCTCTAGCACTGAAATGAACTTCCAGACCCTTTTTATTTTTTATTTTGAGACAAGGTCTCGCCAAGTTACACAGGCTGCCTCTGGTTTCAAACTCATCCTCCTCCTGCCTCATTCTCCTTAGTACATGGGATAGTAGGCATGTGCCACAGTAGTCGGCTTGTCAGGGTTTGGCTCAGACCCCACAGAAGTCAGAGTCTTGCCCTGACACCAAGTGGGTATCAGGGACCCACTGGACCAGTTTGGTGTAGTGGCCGGAGGCGCCAAAGAAGGACCTCGGGAGACCTTCTACAGGAAACAGGAAAGGGAAGGTTTATTGGGTTACTCCCCAAGTGGGGTGCAACCAGCAAGCAGCCCCTGTCAAGTGCTCAAGTGCTAGCTCTAAGCCTGCAGCATAGAACGCTGCAGGCTGACTAGTGGAACAGCTTAGCCTTAAAGGCACAGCTACAGGCAGCTGGTGTTCCACTGGGCAGGAGGTCAGTTGGTCTTGACTCTCGCAGCTCGCCTTCTCTGCCTCCCTCCTTCCCAAGGATGGGAGGAATTGGGAGGCTCTTCATGGCTTGCTTGTCGGCTTCGGTGCTTTGGGGACCCTGGTCTTGACGCATAGGCTTGCTTGGAGATCTTCCACTGCATTGGGGAGTGCTGGATCAAGGTGATGGGGTCCAGGTAGCAGGTGAGGGACAGTGAGAGATGAAGGGGTGAACGGGGGTCTGGGAGCCCTGCTTATATAGGGTCCCGGAGGGAGGCGTGTACTGGGATTAGCCAATCAGGGCACATTCCTGACAGGTACAGCAGGTGAACTGTCATACCTGCCAGGTAGGGGCAGTTATTTAACTGAGATGCTAAGGGTAGCCAATCAGAATTGAGGTAGTTGAGGCTGGTCAGGGGCCTTCTTTGCTCACTTGATGGGAGGGGGGATAAAGGAGTGAGTGAGTGGGATGTAGCCCTGGGGTCACCTAGGGGTCAGTTCCTCAGGCTAGTATGCGGGACCCTACTTATGGGGTAGATTTAAAAAATCCCCAACATCTCCCCCTTTTTTTCTGTTAAAAAAGGACCAGTGACCTCCTCTTAATTACCTCCCCTATGATTGGTTCTTAATTACACTAAGGGATTACAACAGTAAAACAGTAAAAGTAACATAACAACATTATATATCATACAAAGTTTAAGCTGAAATACAGTAACTATTTACAAAGCATACAGTAACTATTTACAAGGATCCATCTTACAATTTGTTGTATTATATAGTAGTACAACCATTTTATTGCCCTTGTGCATTTTGTCTTATTGATGATACCAAAGTTTGAACTACAGCCCGTTGTCTCTCCATTCTTCCTTTTCTGATTATATAATATATGATGGTGATTATAACAATTACAATGATTATTAAAGTAAAAATCAAGATATTCAGTGGATTGTGAACCCATATTGATACATTGTTTTTTACTAAAGTTCTTAGTTTATTCATATTTCCTTAGTTTTTACCTTATGTCCTTTACTATTTTAGGACTCTGTCCCGAACACCACATTATGAATAGCTGTCATATTTCCTTAGGTTTCTCTTGGATATGACAATTTTTTAGACTTTCCTTATTTTTGATGACCTTCACAGTCTGAGGAGTACTGGTCAGGTATCTTGTAGAAGTCCTCAGATGGAATTTGTTGGATGTTTTTCTCATTATTAGATGAGTTATGGGTTTGGGGGAAGATGACCATAAACATAAAGGGTTACATGTTGTCAACATAACTTAATCACTGTTTGTGTTAACCTTCATCACCTGGTTAAAGTCATTGTTTTCTGGTTTCTTCAGTATACCTCCCATTTTCATACTGTACTCTCTGGAAGGAAGTCTCCATGTGTAGCCCATATTGAAGGGGTGGAGAGTAATGCTCTACCTCTTTGAGGCAGGAGTATGTATGTAATTTATTTGGAATTCTGCACAATAAAATTTGTCTCTTCTCCCCCATTTATGATTTAACCTATTACATCTATTAATGGAGGCTCATGGATATTTATTTTGTACTTTGGGTTGTATTTTGTCTTATACATTGGCTTATTTATTTTGTTGCTCAACTGATCCAACTCTAGCCATAGTACTCTTTCAGTTTGCGTGTGTGTTGTACATTCTCTCATGTTCTGGCACTAAAGAGTGTGGGCTTATCTGTCCTGGAATCAACCATTTTCCTAATGAACCCTGGTTCCTTTTATTTTAATGTATTAGACACCAAGATGTGGACACTTGATGTGCTACTAGGGTGTCATTTCATCTAGGTTCGCCTAGCTGATAGAGCAAGGAAATGTATCTGGATATATTAACCTGTATATATACAAATAACTATCGATATTTCTATATGTAGGCATTTTTACATTAAGTTAAGCATAAATTCATAATGATATCTTCAATGCTAATCTGTTACCACATGGAACATTCCATTGTTACTCTGTTGTTTGTCTGTATTCTTCCACTAGATCAGGGAGATACTCTAGTTTTCAGGATTATTCGATGCCAGTACTTAATTGTTCAGAAAGTACTGAAAGTCTCCAATTTATGATGGTTCAACTTAACGATTTTTTTATTTCATAATGGTGCAAAAGTGATATACATTCAGTAGAAACCGTACTTCAAATTTTGAATATTGATCTTTTCCCAGACTAGTCATGTGGGGTAAGAGACTTTGTAAAGATGCTTGGCAGGGGCCCTGAGCCACAGCTCCAAGTCCATCATGTGATCACAAGAGTAAACAATTGATATTGTACAGTGTACTACGTTGCTGAGCTGTGAAATTCAATAGGTTAGTAGGTTCAGTAGGGATATTCAAAGCTTTTTCAACTCAATGGTATTTTCAACTTAACAATGAGTTTATTGGGATTTAACCCCCTTGCAAACTGAGGGGAATCTGTATAAAGGTTTCAGAATTGTTTATCTGTTCCCCTAGGGGAAACAAGTTTACTAACTAGAGAACAATGCTTATATACAGTTTCTTTGTCTTTACTCTTAAAGTCTCTACTCATGCCCAGAGTTATATATATCAGCACCTTTTCTTTTTTTCTTTTTTCTTTTTTTCTTTTTTTTTCCTTTTCTTTCCTTTTCTTTTCTTTTCTTTCTTTCTTTCTTTTTTTTTTTTTTTTTTTTTTTTTTTTTTTTTTTTTTTTTTTTTTTTTTTTTTTTTTTTTTTTTTTTTTTTTTTTTTTTTTTTTTTTTTTTTTTTTTTTTTTTTTTTTTTTTTTTTTTTTTTTTTTTTTTTTTTTGGTGGTACTGAGGGTTGAACCCAGGGCCTCACGCTTGCATGCTTTGCAAGTGCTGGACCACTGAGCTGCACCCTCAGCCCATTTTTTTAGTTTTCGGGACAGGGCCTCGCTAAATTACACAGACTGCCTCTGGTCTCAAACTTTTGATCCTCCTGCCTCCACCTCTCAAGTCGCTGGGATTACAGGTATGCGCCATGGTGCCCATCTGTGATCAGCAGCTTTTCTTCCCATCGCTCTCAATTCAGCTATTTCATACATTTATAATACAGTTTCATTCTTTTACCACAGTTTGCATTCTGTCCCATTGATGCATTTTCCTAATTCCATCCTGTGATCCCTGACCTCCTAAGTTTTTTTGTTTTAACTTGCTTACATTAAGGCTCACTTATGCTGTCAAATTCTATGAGTTTTGATAAATGCATAATATCCTGTATCTACCATTAAATTGGGACAGGGGTTTAGCTCAATTGGTAGAATCTTGCTCTGTGTACTCTGAGGCCCTGGACTGTATCCCCAGGGCTGCTAAAATGGGAGAATGACCTGATAACCCACTCCTAAAACAATCAGGCATTGAAAACCCTATGAATAGCAGAGAAGCTCTGACATAGTGCCTGACATGTCACAGTGTCAGGGTGTGTTTCATTCTGTTGTGTAAAAGGTCTCTCTATGAGTCAGACCTGACTCAGTGGCACCTAACAACAACAATCACCACCATTAAAGTATCACGTAGAATAGTTTGAACTAAAAGTCCTGGACTTAATCTGTTCAACTTTCCCCACTACTCAAACCTTTAGCAATCTTTTTAACTGTTGCCATAGTTTTACCTTTTCCAGAGTGTCATGTAAATAGCATCATATAGTATGTGGCCTTTTCAGACTGATATCTTTCACTAATCAAATTACATTAAAGATTCACCCGTGTTTTAGTATATCTTGATAGATAACTCTCTTTTTTGAAGTGACTCAGTAATAGTCTGTTCTGTGAAGGTACCACAGTTAAACTATTAAAACATTCACCTTTGAAGGACCTTACGGTTGCATCTAGTTTGGGTTATTATATTTTTTAAAAACTGTTATAAACATTAATGTGCAAGTTTTTATGTGGAAATAATTTTTCAGATCAGTTTAGGTGAATATCTAGGAGCATGGTTGCTGGATGATATGGTAAGGTTATGTCTAGCCTTGTAAGAAACTTCCAAGTGCCCGTACCATTTTGCATTTCTACCAGCAATGAGTGACAGTTCCTTTTGATCCTTATCTTCATCACTACTTAGCATTGCTAAATTTTTGGATTTTAGTCATTTTAACAGATTGCATAGTGATACCTCATTTGATTTTGCATTTGAAAAATCCCTAATGACAAATCATGTGGAGCATATTTTTGTATGCATATTTCCCATCTGTATATCTGCCTCAGTGAAATTTTGTTCATATCTTTTGCCCAACTAGAAGTTGGATTACTTTCTTATTGCTGAATCTAAGCATTACCATATTTATATATTTTATATAGAAGTTCTTTATTCAATATATGATTTGCAAATATGTTTTCCCAACTGGTGACATCTTTTTCTCATTCTCTGAACAGTGTCTTTCTTGGAACAAAAGTTTTTAATTGTAATAGAGTCAAACGTCTTTTTTTTTTCCTTCTTTTTTTTTTTTTTTTTTTTTTTTTTTTTTTTTTTTTTTTTTTTTTTTTTTTTTTTTTTTTTTTTTTTTTTTTTTTTTTTTTTTTTTTTTTTTTTTGCAGTACTGGCAGTTGGACCCAGGGCCTTGCGCTTGCATGCTCTGCAAGTGCTGGACCACTGAACTGCACCCCCAGCCCATTTTTTACTTTTTGAGACAGGGTCTCGCTAAATTATGCAGACTGCCTCTGGTCTCAAACTTGCAATCCTCCTGCCTCTCCCTCCAAGCCACTGGGATTACAGGCGTGTGCCATCATGCCCAGCTCTTTTTTTCCCTTCTTATATATCATACTGTTGGTGTTAAGTTTTATAGTCTTTCATTTTACATTTATCTGTGATTCATTTCAGATAACAGTTGTTTAATATATCAGGTCTTATTTGTTTGGTTTGTTTTTTGCATATGAATGTCCAGTTGTTCCAGTTGAAAAGACTGTTCTTTCTCTACTGAATTGCTGTTGTGCTTTTGTCAAAATCCAGTTAGCTAAACTGGCTGCCAATCTTAGTGACTTGGGAGATGGAGCCAGGAGGATTGTGCATTTGAACGCAGCCTGCATAACATAGCAAGACCCTGACTCAAAATAAAAAAAATATGGGTGGGGGGTGCAGCCTAGTAACAGAGCACTTGGAATGTATGTGTGAGGCCCTGGGTTCAACATCCAAGTACTGCAAAAATAAATAAATTTTAAAAATTCAATTGGCTATATTTGTATAGGTTACTGTACTCTTTATTCTAATTTATTCATCTATGTGTCATGTCTTTCTTTTCCCAATACCCTGCTATCTTAATTGCTCTAACTTTATAATAAGTCTTGAAATCAGATAGTGTGAGTCTTTCTACTTTTTCTTTTTAACTATCTTGTTGGCTATTTTAGGTTCTTTGCACTTCCATATAAGTTTTAGAACACTTTATCAATGTTTATAGAGTAGCTTTCTAGAAATTTGATAGAAATCATCCAAATTTTTTAAATCATAAATTGGTATTCAGAAGTTCTCTTTTGTATTTATTATGTGAGCACAAATTGTGCTGGCTGCTTCTGGCTTTGAAACTGTTATCTTCCTGCCTCTGCCTTCCAAGTATCTGGGATTACAGGGGTGTGCCATGGTGCCTGGCTTACTTTATTTTCTTAATGCTCTAAAATATACTGCTTGCTATTGGAATGGGAAGACAATCTTGGATTCATGGAGTAATTTCAACGTGGTTATGATGTTTTATTCTATTTATTGCTGGATTTAGCTTGCTAATATTTTGTTTGGGATTTCTGTGTCTATATGTATGAGAAAGATTGGGCTGTTATTTTCCTTTTTCTGTAATTTCCTTACTGGGTTTAAGCCTCAAGGTTCTGTTGATCTCATAAAATGAATTGAGAAATATTTCCTCTTTTCATAGTACTGATTTGATATCAGTTTGGATAAGGTTGATTTTATATCTTCTTTAAATGTTTTTTAGAATTCACTATGGAAACCATGTTGGCTTCTTATTTTTATTGAATAGCTTTAATTTTCATACTTTTTACAGTTCAGTTTATTGTTAGAATACATACACAGTCTAATGCATATGATTAAAAATCCAGTTCATTGAATTTTGACTAATGTATAAAACCTGTGTAACACCCATCACAATCAAGATATAGACCAGGGTTATTCAACTTTTTGGCTTCCCTGAGATGCATCAAGTAAAGAGAGATTGTTGTGGGCCATACATAAATTATAGTATATAGTGAGTACATATACACAAAGAAAATAAATGTTAAAAAACACATGATGTTAATAGATTTTGGGGAGCCACATTACTAGCTATAGTGGACTATGTGTGTCCCATGGGCCATGGGTTGGACATACCTGGCATAGACAATTTTAATCAACTAAAAAATCCCCTTAAGCCCACTTGTATGGGTCCCCTACTCGCTACCCCAAAGCAACAACTATGTTTTATATGTTTTGCCATATCTCTGTGGTGAATTTTCGTTCATATCTTTTGGCCTTTGTTTTTTGTGGGTTTGGTTTTCTGTTGTTTGTTTTTGTCTTTGAGACAGAGTCTCACCATATTGCCCAGATTGGCTTTGAACTTCTGGACCCAAGCAATCTTCCTGCATTAGCCTCCAAGTTTTGCCCACTCTTCAATTAGGTTATTTATTTTCTTATTATTTTCTAAACTATAGGTTGTTTTATTTGTCCTTGAATTTTATGTACATGGACTCAGACATACTATTGCATCTAGTTTTTATTGCTTAGCATAATGTTTTTGAGGCTTGTTCTTGGACAGAATATGTATTAGTGGGTAATTTGGTTTTTACTGCTGAGTAACAGTGCATTGTACAAATATGCCACAATTTGTTTATCCATTTGCCTGTGAATTGACACATTGGTTGTTTCTAGTGTTTAACTATTATTAATAAAGCTAGTATAAACATTTGTGTTCAAGCCTCTGAACATGTATTTTCATTACTTTTGGGTAAGTATCTACAAGTGGAATTGTTGGATCACATGGTAAATTGCTGTAAACTTTTTATGAAATTGACAAACATTTTTCAAAAGAAATTGTGCCATTGGACATTCCCAATGTATGTGGTCTAAAGAGTCCCAGTTGATCCACATCTTTACAAACATTTGACACTGTTAGCCTTTTAACTTTTGCCAGTTTGATAGTGATGTTTATCATACTGTGCTTTAAGTTTGCATTCCCTTCATTGCTAGCAATGCTATCTTCTTGTGCAATCCTCCTGTGTCAGCCTTTGAGTGTTGGGATTACAAGTATGCCCTACCAAGCCCAACTTTGGAATTAATGTTTTAAATAAATAAAATTGTCATGTATAAATATAAGCTTATATTTTTGTTATAATAATTCTACCAGTCAATATACACACAACAAATAGATTGTTAGATTTTAAAAAGTAAAGATGAAATTTTTCATAAAATTGCCTTTTGCATAGTACATAAAAGTTTACATGTGTTTTCCCTCTTCTTCCCTTTAGGGCCATTTTAAGTGCCAGATCTACTTACTTTGCTGCAATGCTGAGTGGATGTTGGGCTGAAAGCTCCCAAGAGTATGTTACTCTTCAAGGGTAAGCATATTTTTACAAGGCAGCTTGGCTGCAAGTGATTGCAAATAATACTTTATTCAAAGCACTTTTTATGAATCTGATTGCCCTCTATGTTTAGTGAAGTATTTTTAGTGTAGTAGAATTCAATAAAGTACATTTTCTAAAATAAGAGGTAGTAGGGAGCATTTAGTAATATATTGTTTTAATCTGTTCAGGCGTTGTAACAAAATACCAAAATTGAGAAACTTAAACAAGAGAAACCTAATATCTCACAGTTCTGAGTACTGAAAATCCCAGATCAAGGTATCCACAGACTTGGTGTCTATAAGGGCTCTACATCTGAGATGCAAACAGCTGCCTTCTCACCATGTGTTCATATGGCCTTTACTCTATGTACCCTCTCAGAGAACTCTATGATGCCTTTTATACAGGGCTGGGATTTAGCTCAGTTGTTAGAGCACTGCACTGCAGTCTCTGAGGTCCTGAGTTCATTTCTCAGCACTACGAAAATGGGAGAAGGACCTGGCAATCCACTCCCAAGGCAATCCCAAAACAGTCAGCCATTGAAAACCCTATGAGGGTCACCATGAGTCAGATACTGACTCGATGGCACCTAACAACAACAACAACAATCTTATCCATTGTAAGCTCCATTTTTATGACTCCATTTAAACTTAATTATTTCCTCAGAGGCCCCATCTCCAAATACAGCCACACTAGGGGTTAAGACT
Organism: Pedetes capensis; assembly: GCA_007922755.1. Lineage (NCBI taxonomy): Eukaryota > Metazoa > Chordata > Mammalia > Rodentia > Pedetidae > Pedetes > Pedetes capensis. The sequence goes on from VMDO01008452.1 coordinate 25,593, forward strand.
TCACCATATGGATTTGGAGAGGACACATTCAGTCCATAGTAGATAGCTTTTGATTATGGAAGATTTAAAATGCCAGACTATAGAGTTTATTATTCTGTGAGTAAAAGGAATATATAGATAGATCTGTTGGTGAAATGTTATCATCTTTGTTGAAAAACAACTTGAAAGACCTATGTATCATCCTGATGAATTCTCCTCCTTTTTGATGAATTTAAAATATCCACCAAAATTGGGAAGAAGATGAATGTAGAAGCCAGAGTCTTTAAGTATGATAATCCTAAGGATAATCATTTTGTGTAATTTTGGAACCTTGTCCAGGGGTTGTGTTTCATATATTTTAGAAATTTTTTTATCTGTCAGTCAACTCTTACTAGAACTGAATTCAATAAAAATTCAAGTTAAGGAATAACACTAGTTTAATTCAGAATGCAGCTTTTTGGCATTCATTAAAAATGACCTGATTCTCTATTGACAACAGTCAAAAGAAGTATATAATTAGGAGATTTATTTCAGCAAAAGAAAATAATTTATAGAGAGCATGTGCCTGCTTTTTTTCCTGGAAGAAATGTTAAAATTTCCTATAGGTTAGCAACAATTTAACTATCTGATACCTATTGTCTATATCTTTGTTCCTCTCTCCAAATAGATTCTGTAATAATGCCTAACAATAACACTTTATATTTTCCATCCTCTTTTCATATTACTATGCCTTTTAATTTTTTAGAGTTAATTTTTGAGATAGAAGGTAAATTCATATATCAAAAATGAGTAAAAATAAGATCAGAGAAGTTAAATCTCTGCCAAAGTAAGTGCATATGCTGAATATAAATCATGTTTATTAATAAGATTCTCATTTCAGAGTTCATTCCAACACAGTCTCTGAAGAAATTTAAAAGTTTTCCCATTGGCATGCATTCTTGAGCTAGCTCAAAATACTCTTCTCTACTGTTAAAATCAGTGATTTTCAAACTTTGTCCCATAGAACTATAAAGTTTCTGGTAGGTACATTGGGGAACATGGGCATGGGTTTGAGATCTGAGGGGAAGGCCACTTGGAAATGGGTGCTTTCTCAACTTTTATCTGTTTTTACATAGTTTAAGATGACCTCTAACTCCAGCTATAGAGACAAAGGCAAGAGAAATCCTTTTCCTTTTTAAAAATCTTTCTTAATCACCTCTCCTGAACTGATCAGATTAAACATTTACATGCCCAAGTTTGAAAGATGAGGCTTATTGAGAGGTCAGTGAACAAGAAAGGAATAGTGACATCAACTGCTGATCTCTTCTCACCTATAAGTTTCTGATTTAATTTATGATGAAGGTAGTATATAAATATTTTCTTATAGTATGGCTTGACTACTACTGACCAAGTTTGGTAGCTTGTTCAAGGGAAAACCAAATAAAAGTAGCCATATTAATTTCAAAGTGTCATCCACATAAGCAGATTTTTACATTGTATTAGTTCCAGCCATGACCATACTCACCCTCTTACAGTATTTTCCCTTCAGTTCTTTTGTAATAAGGAAAGCTCCAATCCTTACTGGGTCATTTTATGCAGAGCTGCTATATTAGCAGTGGAGGTTTACTCCTAACTGGCTTACTCACTCCTACTGCTACTGCACTGGAAATGAGGATACATTTCCTTTTTGTTCAGCTCTTTTATATTATTTCGTAAAGCAACATTTACTAACACTAAAATGAAGGATGCAAGTATCTTTGGATGGACACATGGTTTAATCTACATCCTTTATCATTATCATCATCACACAATGCTATGATGGTTTTTTTTCCTTTCCCAATTATATCTCATATCAAACTGATTCTCTCAAATTGCCACCTAAAATTTTAATGGTATCATGATATTGTTGTTGTTATGTGCCGTCGAGTCATGTCTGACTCATAGTGACCCTCATAGGGTTTTCAATGGCTGATTGTTTCGAGATTGCCTCTGGAGTGGATTGCCATATCCTTCTCCCATTTTTGCGGTGGTGGGAATCAGAACCCAGGACCTCAAAGACTGCAGAGCGGCGCTTTACCAACTGAGCTAAATCCCAGCCCCTATCATGATATAGGAAGGCTAAAGGGATTGAAAAATATTGCTTTTTAAAAACATCACATCTTTTAGGAATTTTTATATTGCAACAAAGTAATCTACAAAATAAATTTCATTTCCCCATTAACATATTATAAACCTGGGTAGATATTTTTATGAGGAATGTGGTATAATAGAATGGTCATGAACTTTGATGTCCTTATAAGAAGTGCTATATTCAGCACTAACTTTTTACCTGAGGGAAATTCTTTAACTTTGCTGAGCTTCCTGAGGTTGTTGAAAAGATTGAGAGACAGTAAAGAAAGACTCTAGCATATGGTTGGTACATATTATGTAGTGCTCATTAGCATTTATTTTTTCTTCTTTCTCTAAATTAGATTTTTCTAGAATGAAAAAAAAATAAGTGAGAATTTTTTTTTTTTTTTTTTTTGTGGTACTGGGGGTTGAACCCAGGGCCATGCACTTGCATGCTCTACAAGTGCTGGACCACTGAGCTGCACCCTCAGCCCATTTTTTTACTTTTTGAGACAGGGTCTCCCTAAATTACGCAGACTGCCTCTGGTCTCGAACTTGCGATCCTCTTGCCTCTGCCTCCCGACCCCCTGGGATTACAGGTGTGCGCCACCGCGCTCAGCTAAGTGAGAATCATTTCTAATACCAGGACAGCAGCCCCTGATCTGCTTGGTCACAGCTTCTTTAGGGATTGTGCAGCTGTTTTGTATCTTCAGGATGTTTCCTACAAATAGTAGAATGAAACCCTACCTGTTCTTATAGAAAGAACCACAATATTTTGTTTTGTTTTGTTTCTTCACAGTGATCTCTAGTACTTATCCAGAGATACAATGCACATGAGATTATCTAAGAGGGAGAGCTTTCCATAAATTGTTGTGGGAATAGTAGAATTGTATAATCCTGTTCACCCATGCCCCAGAGTTGAGGAATGGAAGAATATAGTTATAAAGAAATTAATTACCCCATTCCAGTGTGAGGAAGGGACAGTTTTTCCACATACTATGATGGAAATGAGCTGGGAGTTAGCTCAGTTGGTAGAGCGCTGCTCTGCAGTCTCTGAGGTCCCAAGTTTGATTCTCAGCACCACAAAAAATGGGAGAAGGACATGGCAACCCACTCCCAAGGCAATCCCGAAACAATCTGCCATGGAAAACCCTATGAGGGTCGCTATGAGTCTGACACAACTTGACAGCACCTAACAACAACAAATGATGGTAATCAAACCACAGTGAATACCTCTATGAAGGAACTATATTTCCATTTTTATAAATACAAATCTTAACAGAGGTGGCTTGAACTTTGAAGCATAACTTTGGATTTTCTCACATCCCTTAGGAGATTTCTGAGATTATTCTGAGCCTTCAGTATGACCATTTGAAATATAAATCATATTTCTCTTCTGATTGAAATCTTCTCCTGTCTTCTCATCACAATTAGAATTAAACCCAAACTTTTAACTATGACTTTCACAATGCTCCCTTCTCTCTCATTTTGCATCATTCTTGCCCTTATTTGTTAGTCTTTCCTCCAGTAAGCTTGTTCCTGCTATAAGATTTTTGCACTTGCTATCCTCCCTGCCTAAGATTTTTTCACTTAGTACTTTGCACATTTGCCTTCTTTGGAGCTTGAAATCTCAGATTGTTTCACCTTCCCAGACTATCCCACTTAAAAGTAGCTACTGTCCAAATCCTCACTTGCTGTCTTTTATATTATCTTATAGTATTGTCTTCATGATACTTTTCACTATCAAAATCATCTCCTTCATATATTTGTTTACATAGTTATTGTCCATGTCCTTCCCCAGACAGTAAACCTTTTGTGTCCCCAAGGTCTAGAATAGAGCCTATTGTTCAATGTTGTTGTTAGATGCTGTTGAGTCAGGTCCAACTCATAGTGACCCTCATAGGATTTTCAATGGCTGGTTGTTGCAGGATTGTTTCTAGAGTGAATTGCCATGTCCTTCTCCCATTTTTACAGTGCTGAGGATTGAACTCAGAGCCTCAAAGACTGCAGAGTAGCATTTTACCAACTGAGTTAAACCCCAGCCCCATTATTTGATAGATAATGAATATGAATGGATGGACTGATAAACAGATGGATGGATAGAATCCCTATGTTACCTTAGGTCACACAGAGGAATCTGAAACTTTAGAAAACACACATAAAACAGAGACATTTCATAGACTAAGTGCATGATTAGTCTCTGACCTTAGGTTTTTTGTCCTCTTATCGGTTCTTTCTCTCTAAGTATATGTAATGTCTTCATCTCCTACAAGCTTTTACCTTGATTACATTTTAGCTGGAATTGTGCATTTAATCTTTCCATTTAACTGTGGGCTATTGGAATAATTTGTACTTTTTCTAGGTCAGTTGATCATGTGTTTATAAATACATTTAGTTAAAATGCACATGACTTAACCACATAATAATAAGAATACAGCTGAGTAAAACATCTGTCAAGAAAGCAGGAAAATGGTTTCTTGCTGCTTTTATAGCTATATTGGTTAATAGACTCAGAAATGTAGATTTTGCTGCTTATTTTAATAAAATGACTTTTGTTTTTATCTATCCATTATGTTTGGCTTACAGATGCCAAGTCTTGAACTATTCTTTCAAAATAAATAAACAATTCCCATTAATATTGATATGAATGGCTCTTGAGAAATCTGAGGAAAAGTATATTGAGTAACATATGTTCTAGTAATTATGCCATTGTTTTAGATTAACAGATTACAAATGACATGGCTTAATTATTCCAAGATTAAATTTTGTTATACCCATAGTATATATTCTGCTATTCATAAGATTTTCAATGGTGGATTGTTTAAGAAGTACTGACAATAGTGCTGGCCAAGGCACAGTGTTGGAGAGTATTTTGTTCTGTTGTATGTAGTATTGCTATGAGTCAGACCAGACTTAACAGCACCTAAAAACGAAAACATAGTATATAAATGAAAATATTTAAATATTTCACTTTTTAAATAAGTATTAAAGATGCAAAGATTTGCCTCATCAGAAACTAGTACCTAGCCGTAATAAGACCAGTAAATATTTGTTGGGGCTGGGATTTAGCTCAGTTGGTAGAGCGCTGCTCTGCAGTCTCTGAGGTCCCAAGTTCGATTCCCAGCACCACAAAATGGGAGAAGGATGTGGCAACCCACTCCCAAGGCAATCCCGAAACAATCAGCCATTGAAAACCCTATGAGGGTCGCTATGAGTCGGACTCGACTCGACAGCACCTAACAACAACAACAACAACAACAAATATTTGTTAAATTAATATTTGCATATTTTCACCTCAGTGTTCTTGTGAAGATATGGGAAGAAGGTTTGGGTTCTATAAGCATTTTCATAAGCCATTCATTAACTATTCACCAAACACTGAACATATAGAAGGTGCCAAAAAATGTATACATAATTTTAGTATTAAAATTGTAATACTCAACGTACCGATAATAAAAGATGAATACAAGTCACATTTGACCTCTGCAATTACAAGAGGTGCTTAAAGTGATTATTATTGAGCTGAGCATGGTGACACATGCCTTTAATCCCAGTAACTCAGGAGACTGATGCCAGAGGATCATAAATACAATGCCAGAAGCAACCTACATAATTTAGTGAGACCCTGTCTCAAAATTAAAAAAATTAAAAATGGGTTACGGGTTAGGGGTGCAGTCCAGTGGTAGAGCACTTGCAAAGCATGTGCAAGACTCTTTGTTTTCAACCCTGAAGTACTGAGAAAAAAAACAAAACATGGTTATCATCATAATTCAATTCAACTTTGAAAACTAATGCATGGATAATCTCTTAAAATATATGTGTGTGTATACATATTTGTGTCTGTGTGTGTGTGTGTATGTGTGTATGTGTGTGTGTGTTATTTTTGGCACTCCTGGTATATTATTTAAGGCCACAGAATCAAAGTAAACACCTGAGTCTTGCCCTGTGGGACTCCATTTTTTTTTCCTCTTATTTTACTCATTTTGTTCCTTTAGGAGATACTAGGCACTGTGCTTAACAGCCTGTGAGGGTCTTATTAGCATTGTTTCCATCAGGATTCTGCTGCAGAGCTCCAGTATTATATGGGGAAAGGAAATTCTGTCCAAGAGGCAGTGCTGACAATCTTCTAGTAGTAAAGATAAAAAGATAAATAAAACATGAGTATTGTCCTTATAGAACACAATCTAAAAAGAAAGACAAATGCATAAACAAAGATATTGTAGGTCAATTTGATAAATGTGATAATAAAAATATTTGTGCAATAATCCTTAGGATCCTAGGTTTTGAAGTGATTTTTCCTAGATTTAAATTTCAGTGCATTACTAGCCGTTTGATCTTAGGCAAGTTACTTAATTTCAGTTCCTAAATCTATAAAATGAGATAACAATAGTATTTACTATTGAGTTATAATTAACTGGCCAGGAACATTCAGAGTGCACATTAGCTCAAGGATTGGCTCATAATAAATGCTCAATAAACGTTATTGTTTTTAACACTCAGCATGCTTTTGTGTACATATTTGTTGTTTATTTGTTTGCCTGGGGAGCCTTAAGGAAACAGATAAAGAACTGCATATATTGTGTCTGAAAGATGAAGTAAGCGGAAAGGAAGAACATTTTAAGCAGAGTGAACAGTATGTGCTAAGGCATGGATGTATAAGGGATTACAAGTAGTTGACCTATAAAATATGAGTATATTCATTTATCAGCTACTAGAGAGGGAGATGGGAGAAGGACCCGGCAACCCACTCCCAAAAATCAATCCGCCATTGAAAACCCTATGAACAGCAGAGAAGCACTGACAACAGTGTTTCACCTATTGTACACAGGGTCGCTATGAGTCGGATACTGACTTGATGGCACCTAACAACAACAACAAGAGAGGGAGAACTGGAGGTAGATGATCTCTGACTTTATATAACAAGCTGAGGAATTTGCACTTTTTTCTGTGGGTTTTTGGAGAATAGTTGAAGAGTTTTGGAACTAGATAAGGTTTGCATTTTCGCAAAGTAATTCCAGTAGCCATGTGGAAAATGGAATGCAAGCAAATTTCAGGCAAGAAAATTGTATGAGAGGATACTATCAGAGTTCAGGTTGGAGAAAATAAGAGGTGGAACCAGAGCAGTGAGAAGCTAAATAGACAACAGATACAGAATGCAAGAAATTCTAACTGGGTATGATAGTACACACCTGAAATCCCAGCACTTTGGAGGCTACAGCAGAAGGATCGCAAGTTTGAGTCCAGGCTGGGCTACAATAGTGAGAGTCTGTCAGAGGAGGTGTGTGTGGGGGGGGGAGCTAAGAAGTTCTTGAAAGCACAAATGACAGGATATGAAGGAGAAGATTAAGATGAACCTCAGGTTCTGACTTAGGCATCAAGAAAAATAATGTCGAGTTTTCAGAGGGGCCCAATAAATAGAAATAGCATACCTCCTTCCTCTTCAAAATAAAACCAAAGAATCTAGATGAAGTAAGAAAACATTTCCTTTATTATTGATTAAAAACTATTAGAACAGTAGAATATGCTTTAATGCAAGAGTCAAAGTTCACTGCTTAAGGTATTCCTCTAAGTCAGCCTACCTGAGAAGTCTAATTCTGCATAGCTGATGAATTTTGTCCCCATCACCTCTTTTCACTGGTCCAGCAGAAAAGGAGAAAAATCAAATTATCTGTCATTGAGTTCCTCCTGACCAATGATCAGTGGTTGTTGTCTACCAGCCAGATAAATTGTTCCCATTAGTACAGAGGAGTAGAAGGTGGGACAAGATGTAAGATGCCTTATAACGATGCTATCAGCAAGATAAAACAAACAAACAAATGACTGTGGTGGGAAACAAGAAGGAATTTATCTTTGTTTTCTGTTACTGTAAACATAATACCACAGACTGGGTAAATTATAAAGAGGCAATCCAGGGTATGGTAGCCTATGTCTGTAATCCCAGAGCATGGAAGGCTGAGGCAGGAGGATCACCAAGTTTCAGGCCAGCCTGGGCTATGTAATAAGATCCCATCTCAAAAAATAATTTAAAAAATAATAAAGGAAAAAATAAAGGAGGGTTATTTGGGCTGATGGTTCTGTTTGATAGGCCACATCTGACGATGGGCTTTCTGCTGGTGAGTCCCAGGGTAGCATAACGCACCATGTGATAAGAGACAAGGTACTTGAGAGGCCCAATCATGGTTTTTATAACAAACCCACTCTCAAGATGCCCCATTAATCTATTAATCTATTCATGAGGGCAAAGCCGTAAGCACTTGATTCCACCTTTCAGGGTGTCACAATGGAGATTTAAGTTTCAATATGAGTTTTAAAGGGATAAACCATATTCAAACTCTACCTGAGGTCATCAATTCAGAGTTTGAATTACAGTAGTCAGTAGGTCATGAAAGTTATCAGTCCAGACTACTTCTTGGCCAAGCTAGAACCACCAATAGGACTAGCTCAATTGGTAGAGTGCTGCTTTGTGCTCTCTGAGGCCCTGGGTTTGATCCCCAGCACCCCAGAAAATGGGAGATAGACTACTTGGCAGTCCATTCCTGAAACAATCAGCCATTGAAAACCCTATGAATAACAGAGAAGCACTGACAATGCTGATTGTGGCACACTGTCAGGGAGTGTTTCATCCTGTTGTACATAAGGTCTCTATAAATAGGACCCACTTACAGTGCACCAAATAAAAACAACAATTTAGAAATCTGTAAGCATAACAAAAATCTTTCTAGTGAATAGAGCTGTCCACCTTTTGATGGGTGTGGTATTCACTTTATTTATTTATTTATTTATTTATTTATTTATTTATTTATTTATTTATTTTCAGTGCTGGAGATCAAAGCCAGGGCCTCAGGCATGCTTGGCAATCCCCCTCCTGCTGAGCTACATCCTTAGCCCCCAAATGTAATTGTTTTTCCCTCTCCTCCTCCTCCTCCTCCTCCTCCCCCTCCCTCCTCTTTTTCTTCTCATTTCCTTCCTCCTCTTCCTTCTTCTTCTTCCTTTTTCTGTCTTTTTGCTGTGCTAGGGATTAATCCCAGGGCCTTGTGCGTGCTGTACCACTGAGCTACATCCCTACTTCTTTCTTTCTTTTTCTTTTTCTCATCTCTTCTCTTGTCTTCTCTTCTCTTCTCTTCTCTTTTCTTTTCTTTTTTTGAGACAGATTCTCAGTACATAGTCCAGGCCAGCCAAGAGCTCACCATATAGCCCATTGTGGCCTCAAACTTGCCATCCTCCTGCCTCTGCCTCTCAAGTGCTGGGATCCTGGGATTGCAGGTGTGTGCCACTGTGCCTGACAGAGTTGCCTTTTTTGTGTGTGTGTGTGTGTGTGTGCCAAACCAAGGGCCTTACACATACTTGGCAAGTGCTCTACTACTGAGCTACACCCCTATTTTTAAATTTTGAGTCAGAGTCTCCTTAAGATATATCAGGCTGCCTCTGGCTTCAAACTTGCACTCTTCCTGCCTCCGTCTCCTGAGTTGCTGGGATTATAGGCATGTGCCACCATGCCTGGCAGAGTTGTCCATCTTTAAGCAAGACCAGAGGCTGTTTATCAAAGGTGCTGAGAAGAGGACTTTTTGTGTGTATGTGATGCTGGAGATGAAACTCAGAGCCTTACACATGCTAGGCAAGTGCTTTACTATTGATCTACATCCCTAATAGAGGGAATTTCTTAGTGAGCCAGAGGTTAGGTAGTGACCTCTTAAGATGCTTCTAACACTAAAAGCCTATGGAAGAAGATGCTGAATAAATAATCAGTGATTTGATAATATACTAATAACATTTTATAACATGTAAAATCCATAGCTATAGTTGATTTTAAATTAATGATATATTGTTACGGATGTTACTTGAAAAATAGGTTAGAACTTTATGTTGATAAAAGTTCATGGGAAAATAGAATGTATCATTGATATTAGGTAAACCTAAATTATTTCTGGATTTGACTTTTATTTTTGCAGTATAAACCATATAGAAATGAATGTTATGATGCATTTTATATATGGAGGGACTTTGGATTTTCCAGACAAAGCTAATGTTGGGTATGTATTACTTTTCATTAAATTTTATTAAATTTTTATTATTTTAAAGTTTAAATATAAAGACATTGCTATTTTATAGGTCATGCTTTGTTGAATTATGTTGCAAAGTGTCAATGAAGTACAAGCTTCACTTTTATTACCTATTTTGGTGTATCTTGAATATGTTTGGGAAATATCCAGAAACAGTAAACAAGTCATCTTATTTAAAAGAAAGGGTGACCTAATAACTAGTAATAAGATTAGAAAGAGTCACACACACCAACACATAGACAACTATTTCCTCAACAAGATTCCAGTTGCCCAGGAAACTGCACCAAGAATCAACAAATGGGATTACATGAAACTAAAAAGCTTCTGTACAGCAAAGGAAACAATCAACAAAGTAAAGGGATACCCCACAGAATGAAAGAAAATCTTTGCATCCTACACACCTGATAGAGGACTAATTTCCAGAATATACAAAGAACTTAAGAAATCAAACACTAAGACAACAAATAACCCAATAAATAAATGGGCAATGAAACTGAACAGACAGTTCTCAAATGAAGAAGTACAAATGGCCAACAAATACATGGAAAACTGCTCAATATCCCTATCCATCAGGGAACTGCAAATCAAAACAACACTGAAATTCAGTCTCCAGTAAGAATGGCCAAAATGAACAAAGTGAAAAATAACAAATGCTAATGAGGATGCAGAGAAAAAGAAACCCTTTTATGCTGGTGGGGCTGTAAATCAACCACTTTGGAAATCAGTATGGAAGTACCTTATAAAACTAAGAAGAGAACTTCCATATGACCCAGCTATACCACTCCTGGGAATATACGCAAAGGAAGATAAGTCATCATACTGCAGGGACACCTGCACTTCCATATTTAATGCAGCACTTTTCATAATCAAAAGGATATGGAATCAACCATGATGTCCATCAACAGAGGAGTGGGTTGAAAAATTGTGGTATATATCCACAATGGAATATTACTCAGCAATAAAGAATGAAATTATGTCATTTGTAGCAAATTGGTTGGAACTGGAGAACATAATCTTAAGCAATCTAACCCAGTCCCATAAAGAGAAATACCATATGTCCTCACTCATATGTGGAAGCTAACTCTAACTTAAAGAAAGAAAAAATCTATACATATGTAGATACATAAAAATGAACAGTCATACTTTTCTAAGAAGGGAAAACATAAGCAAAGCTGAAAGAAGAGGGGAGAGGATCAGTGAGTGGGAGCAGAGTTTGGGGAAGGATATGGGAAATAAAGTAGAGGGAAAAAGGGGGAAAAGAAAATCTCAAAATATATGATGCAATTATATGAATACATGGGAAACATGGTTCTGTAAAATATGTGAGTTGATGTGTGTGTAAGCAAAAGTGATGTAATAGTTGCATAATGGATGTAGAAAAAGTCTTATTACTCTATACTCCACCAACATTTATAAATAAAGGAAAAAAGATTAGGAAAAATCTTTATTAGACTTAAATTTTATTAGAAGAACCATATTTTTGTTTGCCAAATAAATGACAAGTTTTTATAAAATTGGTGAATCTTTTATCAAACTTTGAGTATTATTTTACTACTTTAATTTTTAATTTTAGAAGGTCTTTCTTTTTCCTTCCTTCTTTCTCTCCTTCCTTCCCTCCCTACTTCCTTCCTTCCCTTCTTTCTTCCCTTTCTTCCTCCCTTCTTCTCTCCCTCCCTCCCTTGTTTCTTCCCTTCCTCCCTTCCTTCTTCCCTGCCTTCCTCTTTCCATCCTTTTCTTTCTTCCTTCTTCCTTTCTCCTCCCTCCCTTCTTCCCTGTCTCCTTCCTCCCTTCTTCCCTCCCTTCCTCCCTTCTTCCTTTCTTCCCTTCTCCTCCCTCCTTCTTTCCTCCCTTCCTCCCCCCATCCTCTTCCCTGACCCCTACCCTCACCTCCCCTTCCTTCCTTCCTTCCTTCCTTCCACAGCATCTCACTATATATCCTCAGCTGGCTTCAAATTCACCATCTTTCTGCCTCCACCTCCAGAGTGTCGGGATTACAGGTGTGCACCACCACAGCCAGTTTCAGATGTCATTTTTTAAACCCCAAAAGAGAAGAAAAAGAATAAACCTTAAAATTTATTTAAGAATACAGTATAGGGGATCCTAAAGGTCACCAATTATGTGATTGTTACATGATGTATAATAAAATACTATCCAAGCTTCTAAAATATTACTTAAGAATGAAATTCCACCTGGCACTTCTAATTTTCCAGACATCTTCCCTTTTCTTGTTCTCATATCAGACAAATGAAAGGTGCTCTTTTAATTTTAAAAGCTCATTGGGATTCCCTTAATTTTGAACTGAATAAATACGTTTTCAGTTATTTCATGAGTCATGGGGTAAATGTTTATTTCCTGGCAACCTATGTGAAGTTTTATCATGCTCTCAAAGATTGGAGTTTTCCTAAGTACATAAAATATGTATAGGTAGTCAGAATTAGTTGCCAAATGAAAGAAAAATATGGTCACTGGCCACTGTCTCTAATCTTAGAGTCTTTTATAGGCATTTTCAATATGGTAAGCATCAATTAATTCCATCTCCAAACATTTATTATACAAAATTGTTGAAAATATTTTTGTAAGATCTACAGCCTTCAAAGCAGGTTCCTTTATTCTGTGTCACTGAGCATTTGAGAGGAATTTGAAACATCTCCACATTTACTTGTCATTTGCAACAAAGCAAATAATGTGTCAGTTCTTTCAACTTTTGGGTTATGTGCTTTGTATAATCCATAAGGATTACATTATGTAAAGCCAAAGGTTAGAATTTAAATAATTTAGATTTTTTTCCTAAATGTACTGTATTATCAAGAAATTACTGTGTATTGTGCTTTGATTTTTAAATATGAGAATGAACAATGCCTCTATTTTTATTTTAGACAGATACTAAATATGGCTGATATGTATGGACTAGAAGGACTAAAAGAAGTAGCCATCTATATTTTAAGAAGAGATTACTGTAATTTCTTTCAGAAGGTAATTATTATATAAGTCTCAGAAATCTTTACCCAGTGTATTAAGTCACCCATTATTACCTACTAGATTTTTAACTTTGGTAGTAATAGTGAATTAAAAATATTAAATCAATTTAACTAAGAGGCACTCCAGTTGAGAAACAATGCATGGCATGCTTGAAAAACTCAGAAATTAATTCAAGTCATTTTAAGTTAAGTAACATTGGTATGAGGGGTTATTGAAAGGATATAAGAATCTCCTACGTATATAATTCAAAGATAAGAATGTACAGCTGGGACTCAGGGTTGGCACTAGGAGAAAGGAAAGCAAGAACTGTGGTTACCTCTATTTTTCAAAGAGCTACACAGGTGGCTTATTGGTTCTTATCCCAAAAGTATATTCCTTCTTCCTACCACATCTTTGCAGCATATACATGGGATAAAACATAGTTCTCTTTTACCTATCTCCCCAGATGGAGTGTAATTCTGTTCTTAATTTTGGTTATACAAATGTCAATTTACTGTCTAAAAAAAGATCCTATACTATGTACTTCAAAGATATTTTGTACATTATTCTTAATTCTTGTTTTAATGTACTTTGTTACCATGTTGTTTGTTGTTGTTGTTGTTAGGTGCCGTCAAGTCGGTATCCGACTCATAGTGACCCTCATAGGGTTTTCAATGGCTGAGTGCTTCGGGATTGCTTTGGGAGTGGATTGCCAGGTCCTTCTCCCATTTTTGCGGTGCTGGGAATTGAACTGGGGACCTCAGAGACTGCAGCGCAGCGCTCTGCCCACTGAGCCAAATCCCAGCACATTATTCTTAATTCTTGTTTTAATGTACTTTGTTACCATAGGTTAATTTAATTTTCTTATTTTTGCTTTTCTTCATTTTGTAAATTCTCTTCAACAACCATATATTAATAATTAAAAAAACAAATCTTAAAGAATTGTTTACATTGTATTTCCCTCTTATTGGGTACTTGAGGCAATAATATGCATTATATATATATAAATTCTAATTTGGTTACTTTGGTAACATTTAAATTTCAGTTTTTGAGTAGGACTTTTCCTAACTCCTTATAAGGGTGTAGCAGAAGAAATAGCCCGTATGCCAAAAAAGAACCACGAACAGCTGGATGTACCATCCACTACTCCCTCTATGAGATTTGCTGAGACTTAAACCTATCAGCCACCTCTAACTGACAGTTTACTTTAGCCTCTATAAGGGGATTGGAAGAAGGAGGGCAGCTGTTGTGTCCTCATCTTTGTAGAGTGAAGAAGTCTAGTGTAAGGCTTTTCCTTTTCCTTCATATGCTGCCTCCATCTTCCAAATCAAGCCAAAGAAGGAGGGAAACCCAAGTGAATTGCAAATAAAGAGTAAAGATAAGGAATATCTGCAATGAGGAGATGATGCCTTCTCATCCCCCAGATAAACATTTACTACATCTTTAAAATCAGCTCACCTTGGAGCTTCCATCAAAGAAAAGAAAATTTTAGGAGATTTCTTCAGGGAACTTGCAATAGGCTTGAGAAGCCAATGAGAATATCCTAGAATGTGTAGATTTCTAAAGGGAGAAGGCTTATTGGTGAAGCGAGTACTATCCTGGTGATAAGGGACTACAGTTATTATCATATTTTTTTTAAAAAGTATGAGAAGTCCATTCTGCACCTTCATTACACAAAGTCCAAAGGGAAGGAGGAAGACCCTGCTGGTTCCATGAACATTGGAGGAATCTGATATAGGGCCAAATGATAGTGCCCTACCTAAGGAGACATTGTGTATCATGCACCAGCAGGAGAGTCCTTGTCCACTGAGGAGCTAGAGTGAAGCTTGATCTGCCCCTAAACAGCCACCAGATTAGCAGTGGCCACCAGCATCTGAGTTAGAGCAAAGTCAGGGAGAACTCCCTATTACCATTTTAGCTTCTGCTTATTACATAAGGGGACCATAGCTATCCATGACCCTTTCCCACAAGAGTTAGGCCCAGAAAATGGAGGAGCAGGAGACCAGGACATGCTATACTCCTATGTCCCCAACCATAAATCTAATTAGCAATGGGAAGGGAAAGATTTAAATCAGATACGAGATAGATATTAAAGAAGTACTTGTGTTAGTTAGCTTTCTTGAATGCCTGATATAAACAACTTAAATGTAGGAAAGATTTGTTAGTTTCAGAAATTTTAGTCCATCATGGTTGGGACAGTATGTCAGAGCAGCTCACATTGTGGCTATAGGAACTAGAAAAAAAAAAAAGAGTACAGGAAGGGACCAGGATAAGATATAGCCCTTTCCAAGGACATAACCCTAATGGCATATTTCCTCCAGCTAGATCCCACTTTCTGCTTCTCATCACCTCCCGATACAGTCATCATTTTTTAATTCATCCAAGGATTAATCAATTGATTAGATCAGAGCCCTCAGGATCCATTCACTTCCCAAAGCCCATCAGCTATCAACTGAGCAGGCTCATGTCCCCAACATGAGCCTGTAGGGGACATTTCATATTCAAACCATAATAGTACACTACTGAATTTTATTAACAAAACCAAAAAGTTATAGAATCTGCTTTTAACCATAACATGGTTAAAAGGACTATTTGAGAATAGGTTAGTATTTCCTCTGAGCTGAGACTCCTTTAAAAGCCAATTACATCTGTCTAAAGCAACAACATTGTAAAAATAATCTCTCATGCATAGTCTTTGATGGTTGCTTCTTTTTGATATGTTCATGAGAATATGAGCTATATGCAGCCTTTTGTGTTTTACTTTAAATAAATACTATTTATTTATTTATTTATTTTTGTGCTACTAGGGGTTGAACCCAGGGCCTCCCACTTACATGTTTTGCAAGTGCTGGACCACTGAGCTGCACCTCCAGCCCTTTTTTTTTTTTTTTTTTTTTTTTTTTTTTTTTTTTTTTTTTTTTTTTTTTTTTTTTTTTTTTTTTTTTTTTTTTTTTTTTTTTTTTTTTACTTTTTAAGACAGGGTCTCACTAAATTATACAGACTGCTGCCTCTGGTCTTGAACTTGAGATCTTCCTGCCTCTGCCTCCCAAGCCACTGGGATTACAGGCATGTGCCACTGTGTCTGGCTCCAAATCACTTTATTTTTAATTTTCATTACTTTTAATTTTCATTTTTTTATGTTATGTCACATGCTGACATAACACAGTTTGAGGGAGGCATATCTCACACAATATTGTGAAAACCCAACTACTGCACTCACAAATCACAAAAGGATTTCTACTTAATTTTTAAAAATACAAAGAGCATATTTATTTCTATTAAAGCAATAGGGAATTATCATGATGGCATTTTGTTGAAAAAAAATTTATTTATTTTAATATAGTCTATATTATTATGGCAATAGATATTTGAGAGAAGGGTCCTTGTTTTTATTGATCTGACCCTTAAACTGTATTGCTTTACTTACCTTAATAATATTTAATTTTATAAATACACTTTTGAATATATATATATGTGTGTGTGTGAGTGTGTTTAACTTCTCATACCGTCTCTTTGCAGTGACTTAAATACTATAAGCTTCTTATAACACACTCCACAGTAATATAAATTTCAGTATAATGTGATGGGCCACTGGCCTCAGAACTCCTGACTGAAGCTTGCTTTAGTCATTAAATTAAGTTTGCAGGCATTTTACACAATTAAAAATACATCTTTAGGCAATAATTTCAATATATATCTTCCTAAGTTTTACAAGGGGCTGGGATTTAGCTTAGTTGGTAGAGCGCTTCACTGCAGTTTCTGAGGTCCCGACTTCAATTCCCAGCACTGCAAAAATGGGAGAAGGACCTGGCAATCCACTCCCAAGGCAATCCTGAAACAGCCATTGAAAACCCTATGAGGGTCGCTATGAATCGGATACTGACTCGATAGCACCTAACACCAACAACAATAAGTTTTACAAGCCTGCAGCAGTAGCCCTGTGGCATCCATTCCTGTCAGATCTCGGAAGCTAAGCAGGGGTGGGCCTGGTTAGTACTTGGGTGGGAGACCGCCTGGGAACACCAGGTGCTGTAGGCTTGGGAGACAGACCGGCAACCCACTCCCAAAAATCAATCCACCATTGAAAACCCTATGAACAGCAGAGAAGCAATGACAATAGGGTTTCACCTGTTGTAAATAGGATCGCTGTGAGTTGGATCCCGACTCGATGGCACCTAACAACAACAACAAGTTCTACAAACGGATTTTGAAAATGACTAAAAGTCAATCATCCTATTGCAAAACCATTTGGTAATCAGCATTTCTGTATATAAATTCTCAGCAAAGTTATTCCTTTAATTCAGGCATCAGCAGTCATTTTCTTTTCTATAAACGCCCAGACAGTAAATATTTGAGGCTTTGTGTGTCATGTGGTCTCTGTACTCTACAGACTACAACTAGTCTGCTACTATAGATCAAAGGCAGTTATCAGTAATATATAAATGAAATAACATGGCAGTGTTCCAATAAAACCTCATTCACAAAAATAGTGGTAGGCTAGATTTGGCCAACAGGCTATAGTTTACAAACCTGTGCCTTAAGCAGCAACTTTGTATTTTAATAATTTTATGGAAGTTATTCTTATTATACATCAATTAGTAGGTTTTCTATTGAATAAGCCTGGTCATTCCTAAAATAAAATTAATCTGCTGGACTTTTTAACTGCTTCTTCCTTCCTTTCTTTCTTTCTTTTTTTTTTTTTTTTTGTGGTATTTTTGTTTGTTTTTAGACAGGGTCTTACCATGTAGCCCAGGCTAGCCTGGAACTTGCTATGTAGCCTCAGCCTCCTGAGTGCTGGGATTATAATATGCAGGCATCACCATGCCAGCCCTGGATGTTTTAATTCTTGTGCATACTTTTACAGTTTTTAAGACTTCTGGGTGCCCTCAGGCTGTCAAGTATGTCTATACAAGTAACACTTTTCCTCATACTCTGGTAATTTGATATTCTCATCTCACATGGGTGAGAAAACTGATTATTTAATTTGATAGAATTATCCCTGTATAATCTATACAACAATAGTCATTTCTGATTTAGGATAACTTAAAGTCTTAAATGGATTTCAATTATTTAATTAATTTAAGTTGTTAATACATGAAGCAAAATATTTACATTCAATTCTTAAATACTAATATAACACTTTTAGGAGAGGAGTATTAGAAAATCAAATTAATAGCAGTTGATAGTTGAAAGGTTGGAAATCACTGACCTTGTTAAAAGGACTATGTGATATGATGACTTGTCTCCCTTTGGGTATATTCCTAGGGGTCATATAGCTGGGTCATCATACCACAGAGACACCAGCATCTCCATAGTCAGTGCATCACTTTTCATAATAGCAAGGGTATGGAACCATCCAAGGTCCCCATCCACAAAAGAATGGATTTAAAAAATTATGGTACATATATACAATGGAATACTATCATTTGCAGCCAAATGGGTGGAACTGGAGAACATCATCTTAAGTGAACTAACACAACCTCAAAAAGAGAAATACCATATGTTCTCATGTGTGGGAGCTGAATCTTACTTAAAGGAAGAAAAAGTCCTGTACATAAGTTGCTATATTTAAAAGGCACAATTAAACTTAGCAAAGAAGGGACAACATAAAGAGTAGAAAGAAGGAGAGAGGGAACTGGCAAAGAGAAATGAAGATTGCAGAAGGGGAGATGGGGAGGAGAATCAATGCAGAGGGATAATGGGACAGAGGATAATCTCAATGTAAACAACACAATTTCATGAGTTCATGAGTATATTCCCCTATTTTTCCAATAAAATTGGAAAAATAGGGGAATATAACCCAAATATTCATGAGTTTTACTACATATTAGTCATAAGGCTCCATAAACCTTGTAAGTTGATAAAAATGTAACCAAAAGTGATGTAATCATTGCATAATGGAAAAAGCCAATGCTGTATTACTCTGTACCCCACCATCATTTACCAATAAAGGGAGAAAAGAAGAAGAAGGATTATGCTAGAGACATTCATAAAGATTTTGCTCTGCCTTGGGAGCAGGAGATCTTTGAAAGTGTACACTTAGTGAGTAGATATACAATTTAGCTTATTAATGGTCTTTAAGTGTATAAATCCAAAACCACAACTAATGTGTAAAAAGAAAATTTCAACCTAATTGGGCGATAGATGTGCCTAGGAACATAATCTAAAATCAGAAAATACATGGCATGGGCACAGATGCTTAACACCAAGAGCAGTAAACTGCTTTCCCTTCTTGTATCTACCTTTTATTTGTTTAATTCATTACTTGTATATGTATGGTTTTTTTTAATACATTATATGTTATGATCTAACTACATTTTCCCTTTTAACCTGAGGTCAGCATAGGACCTCCCATTGCATAGGTACTTTGCTATATTTATACTTTAGGAAGTAGATTATAGCATACTGTGGTATTGCAATATGATGTGGTAGAAATTATTACACTACTTTTGTTTATAAAAAATGGTATTATGCTAAAAGAAATAATAACAAAAACTGTGTGCATTCTGGCAGCTAAAAGCTCAAATGCAATTCTGGAAACTAAAAGTTAACAGTGATAATTGATTTTAAAAGAATAACAGTTTCCTACAAAAAGAAAAAGAGACTATTTTTAGAGTAATTTTAGGCTCCCATCAAAACTGATATGGAAGTATATAAATATCTCATATACCTGCTTGCCTTCACACATGCATAGTCTCCTCTATTATCAGCATCCCTCAACAGAGAAGCAGATTTGATACAACTGATGAACCTACATTGACACATCATTATTACTAAAAGCTATAGTTTACATTACAGTTCACTCTTGGTGTGGTACATTTCATTGGTTTAGACAAATGTGTAATAATAAGTATCTATCATTATCATACCATACATGGTATTTTCAGTGCCCTAAATTTATTCTTCCTTTCCCCCAGTCCCTGGAAACCACTGTTCTTTTTGCTGTCCTCATAGTTTTGGTTTTTCCATATTGTTTAAAAACTGGAATCAGAGTATCTTTTTCATAGTCACTTAGTATTACATATTCAGTTTTCCTCCTTGTCTTTTCATGGCTTGATAGTTCATTTTTCGTTGCGGAGTATTCCATTGCCTGGATGTACTACAGTTTGCTTATCCTACTGAAGGATATTTTGATTGCTTCCAAGTTTTGGCAGTTATGAATAAAACTACTATAAACATCTATGTACAGGTTTTTTTGAGGAAAGGTGGTTTTAAGAAAAATAAGACATTGACTAGAGCATGTCTACAAGCAGAATACAGGTGGAAGTTAATTCTAGATAAAGAATTAAGGGTTGGAGAAAATGAAATTTTAAATTCATCAAAATTTCAGTTCTCTGTATCTTATAGTTTTGGTATATAAATCAGATTTTCTTTATGAACCAAATACTTTCAGCCATTTAACTTGAAAAAGAATAAGTTTGATGTTTTTCTATCAATTTCAGCTTGTTCCCAGAACATTAGCATCTATTCTAGAATGCCTAGTTATTGCTCATTCAGTTGGAGTGGAAAGTCTTTTTGCTGACTGCATGAAGTAAGTTATAAGTAGTGCTGCTATTATTAATTTGGGATTTTGTTCTTTTATTCTCCTAATTTTAGACTTGGTCTGTTTTCTTATGCACAGTACAAATAGTTTAGTGCTTAAGTAGTTGGGCTAATTGAGTAGAAGTATTGATTTAGATACTATTCAAGATGCATGGGATCAATTTTATTTAAGCTGAACCATGGTTCTTTTAAAATCTGTGCACATAACCCAGCATGGGTTTAAAAATTATATTTCTACAAAGAGGAGTATAGTGAAGTTCATCTTATGGCTACTAAAATTAACAGTGAGGTTTGGTGAAAACATATATGTACAATTTATATAATTAAAAACAGAAATATTACTGACTTTTATAATGAAAAATATCATCACTATTCTAACTTGGGATTATTTTTTTAACAGGTGGATTGCAAAGCATTTTGCAAGGTTTTGGTCTGAAAGAAGCTTTGCAAATGTACCATTTGAGATTCAGAAAAGTTGTCTTAATACGTTAATTCAGTCCTTAGTGAGTATAACCTGAATACTCCTGTTGTGTTTGCTATCAAAAAGCTTATTCAGTTTTGTAAAGTACTTTTAATGATTTAAGTATAAATGTAGAGTGTTATTATGAAAAGCACTGTGAGAGAACGAGTTCCTGGTAACCCAGGACCAATCAGAGAACCTAGCCTTAAGATTCTGATCCATTCTCAGTGCCCAATTCATCAGTCAAGTTCAGTCAGAGAGGCAGAACTGCTAGGAGTTATAATTTCATGAAAAGATAGGTTCCAGAGATGGAGGTTGTGTATTAGCTGAGCAATAATGGGCTGAGCAATATGGATGTAGCACTGAAACTTCTCAATGGCACTGTTTTCCAAGTGTTCCAGCCATCTGCCTGGTGGCAGGTTGATTACATTGGACCACCTCCATCATGGAAAAGGAGGTGCTTTGTTCTTATTAGAATCGATATTTGATCTGGATGTGGATTTGCCTCCCTAGCTCACAGTGTTTATATTAAAGCTACTTATCCATGAACTTACAGAATGTCTTATTGATCAACTTGGTATTACACATAGAATCAGAGTGACTATGGAAATCCCTTCACAGCAGGTGAAGTACAGCAGTGAGCCCATACTCATTGAATTCATTGGAATTACAAGTTTCCCCATCCCCCTGAAGCAGCTGGCTTGACAGAATGGACCAGTAGAAGACCCAATAATGGGTGGCAATGCCTTGTGGATCTGGGACTCTGTCCCACAGGATACAGTGTGTACTCTAAACTAGTTTTTGACTTAAAATGCTATTTCTCTTGCCTAGCATGCGTGAGGTCCTGGGTTCAATCCCTGTTGTTGTTGTTGTTGTTGTTGTTGTTGTTAGGTGCTGTCGAGTTGGGTCTAACTCATAGCGACCTTCCTAAGTTTTCAACGGCTGATTGTTTCAAGATTGATTCAGGAATAGATTGCCACATCCTTCTCCCATTTTTTTGTTTATTTGTTTTTTGTTTTTTCTGCAGTGCTGAGGATTGAACCTGAATCCTCAGAGAATGCGGAGCAACACTTTACCAACTGAGCTAAATCCCAGCCCAGTTCAATCCCTAGCACCACCAAAAATAAAAAATAGGCCAAACAAGGTAGTGCATACTATAATTCCTACAACTTGGAAGGCTGAGGCAGGAAGATTGGAAGTTCAAGGCCAGAGACAGCCTGAGTAATTTAGTGAGACTTTGTTGCAAGATAAAAAAAATAAAAAACAAGCTGTGCAACTCAGTGGTAAAGTACTTCCAAAGTATGTGCAGGGCCCTAGGTTCAACCCCCCAGTTCCACACACACACAAAAATAGTAGTAATAATTAACAGTAAAATGGTCCTGGGCTGGGAATTAGCTCAGTTGGCAGAGTGCTGCACTGCAGTCTCTGAGGTCCCAAGTTTAATTCCCAGCACCGCAAAAATGCACTCCCAAGGCAATCCCGAAACAGCCAATGAAAACCCTTTGAGGGTTGCTATGAGTCGGACACCAACTTGACGGCACCTAACAACAACAACAACAACAACAACAACAACAACAACAACATTGTTCTAATATTAGATTTCTACTTTGCCTGCAGCCATAGCCCTGTGGCATCCGATCCCATCAGATCTCGGAAGCTAAGCAGGGTCAGGCCTGGTTAGTACCTGGATGGGAGACTGCCAGGGAACACCAGAAGCTGTAGGCTTGGGAGAAGGACCTGGCAGCCCCCTCCCAAAAATCAATCTGCCATTGAAAACCCTATGAACAGCAGAGAAGCACTGACAATAGTGTTTCCCCTGTTGTAGAGAGGGTCGCTATGAGTCGGATACCGACTCGACGGCACCTAACAACAACAACAACAACAACAAAATGGTCCTAAGGCGCTCTTTCTCCCATGTCTAGGACTCACATGTCCAGAAATCAAAGTAGGGGAATGGGAGTGCCCACTCACGAAATTACTCCTAGTGGTCCATTAGCAAAATTTTTGCTTCCTTTCACAACAACTTTTGGCTCTGTCAAGCTAAAGGTCTTAGTTCCAAAGAGAAGAATGCTTCCACCTGGGACCGTTAAACTGACAAATGAGACTAGCTTCCTAAGGCCACTTTAAATCTAAATGCAAAGAAGGAGAATTAATATTATTAATAGGTTGAGCCTGACTATTAAGAGGAAAGTGAGTTGCTGTTTACAATGTAGATAAGAAAGAATATATCTAGAAGGTAGTATTTCTAGGTTCAATGGGTAAAATCAGTAAAAACTTTAACAACCTAATTCATCAGCAGTGCTGATAATGGCTCAGATTCTTCAGGAATGAAAGGTTGGGCCACTTTTCTAGATAAGGAACTATAAACAGCACAAGCACTTGGCTGAGGGCAAATTCACACACACACACATACCCTAATCCTAGCAGTCATATTTCTCTGATGAATCCCTGAATGATAACATCAGACTGGGTTATATAGGTGGTACATCTAAATCTCACTGGGAGAACAAATACAGGTTGTCCACACTTGTGAGATGCCACTCGAATCATAAATCTAAATGCATGTTTAAACTAAGGAAAGACTGTAGTTTTTTTGTTTAGTATGTTGCATTAGTTTCCTTAGTCATTGAGTAATTACTCTCTGTTCATGAGCACAAACAGTTGTCTCAGCTATAGTTCTGTTCAATGGAAGTATAAGCATTATTTACAACCACTAGTAGAACCCATGCCTGCAGCCGTACCACTGTGGCATCCAATCCCATCAGATCTCAGAAGCTAAGCAGGGTTGGGGCTGGTTAGTAGCTGGATGGGAGAGCACCTGGGAACACCAAGTGCTATAGGCTTGGGGGAAGGACCCAGCAACCCACTCCCAAGAAACAATCTGCCATTGAGAACCCTACAAATAGCAGAGAAGCACTAACAATACTGTTTCATCTGTCATACGTAGGATCACTATGAGTTGGACACCGACTGGATGGCACCTAACAACAACAGCCATGGAGCCCATATTTAGTGGATTTTTTTTCAGATCCTTACACAAAATAATTTTTATTCTTTGTGAAATTTAGCATAAGACAGGTTCTGTTATCTCCATCTCACATATAAGAAAAGAGAAACTGGGAGGTTGAGTGTTTTGTTCAAGATCACAATGTCAGTAAACGACAAACCATTTGATGCTCGATGTGGGCACAGATTTCTTTTTTTTTTTTTAAAGTATGGGTCTAGAATTCAAGAAACACAAACAAAATTGATAGAAGAATAGGTATGTGGATGATTTAGTAAAAGACAGTTTAGACTATGATGAGTATTAATGTTAAGTATCACGTTGGTTCTATTTACCATTTTAACCCCAGCATTAGAACAATTAGAATATTACACACTCAGTAGATAAATAGATGAATGGATATAATTTATAATTCAAGTATATATATAGGATCACAGAAATTAAAATAACTAATCTGTCTGGAATCATGAGAGAAATAATTTGAATGGATCAGGAGAGTATAGTTTCAAAATAAAGAAGCAGGTTAAGGCATTTTTTCAGACTAAAACTATGATCAGGGGACTAGGCACTATCAGTAGCATACTATATCTGGAATGAGACAAGATGAGTCTGGGGACAAGTTAAGACCAGATTGGAAAGGATTTTAAATGTCTTGTTGTTGTTGTTGTTGTTAGGTGCCATCAAGTCGGTATCCAACTCATAGCGACCCTCATAGGGTTTTCAATGGCTGACTGTTTCGGGATTGCCTTGGGAGTGGATTGCCAGGCCCTTCTCCCATTTTTGTGGTGCTGGGAATTGAACTTGGGACCTCAGGACTGCAGTGCAGTGCTCTACCCACTGAGCTAAATCCCAGCCCAAATGTCTTGTTAATGAGTTCTATTTTTTTTTACAAGTAGTATGTGAATTTAATTGAAGAATTAAATTCTTCAAACTATACCTCTCCCTTTGCTATACTATTTTAATTTTATAGATCTAATTATGTCCTTATAAGCTTTGTGAATATTGACTTTTCCTTTCAAGACAGATAAAAAATGAACATTGGAATAGCCAAACACATAGTTTGATTAATAGACTTCACATCATGGTGATTGTTGTGAAAATTTGAAATTTTGTCCTTCTTTGTAGAATCCAAGTTTTAAGGAAAAATTAATTTAACATATTCTTTATATTTTGTTATAAAAACATATTTATATTCTTGGATAAAATAAAATATTTTAATTTTTTTCAAATTTAAATGTGAAATATCTAGAAAAATGAAACAATTTGTAACAATTAGCATTTTGGAAAATCTTTTAATATGTAAATGTTATATTTTTAATGTGTAAATATTATATAATAATGTTTTTTACATATTCGATATCAACTAAAAATGAATTATTTTCAGAAAGGTTTTTGCTTTTTTTGTATTTTGGTAGATCTCACAAAGCATTGCTTATGACCAATGGGAGGTATTTTATCTTACATACAAATGATACCTATACATTCTGCTTCATTAATATTATTTTACATTTACTTATCCTGAACATGAAATCTTCCTTCTTAACAATCTTTTTTGTGTGTATTTGTGTGGGGGCCTCACCCATGCTAAACATATGCTTTATCTCTGAAGCCCCTTAACAAGCCCCTTAACAAAATTTTGTGTCCAATACAGTATTGTTAACTGTAGACACAATGTTGCACAGCAGATCTCTAGAATTTACTCATCTTACATAACAGAAACTTTATACCCACTGATAGCAGTTCACCATTTTCTTCTTCCTTGGCCCCTGGAAGCACCATTAGTCATTCTCTAATCCTATAAGGTTGCCTATTTTAGATACTTCATATAAATGGAATCATTTAGTATTTATTCTTTTGTGACTGACTTGTTTTACTTAGCATGTCCTCAAGGTTTATCCATGTTGTCACATTTTACAAAATTTTCTTCTTTTTTAAGTCTTAATAATATCCCACTGTATGTCTATGCCACATTTTCTTTTTTTATTGGAATTTTTTAATGTGTTTCATTCTGAAATGCATTTCATTGTGACATTTCCATATATGCGTTTCACTGTACATTGCACAGATAACTTCCCCCTTGCCTTCTTGTGCACCTCCTCCCCCCTCACACCCCCCCTACAAAAGGCCTCTCTTCTACTTGCATGTCTTTTCGTGAGATTATTTTTCTATATACCCTTATATCCAAAATATGATTTAAGTCCAAACTTTTTTCTGTAGTGATCTTTTTACATTGTCATTAGTTTTATGTGAATAACCTAGCCCATTTGTATTATTACCATCCTTTGGTATTCTTGGTATTATTATAATTATTTCCCGAACTATTAAAATTGGGCTGTTTACTTTGAGGTCTCCCTCTCTCTTAATCCTCGCTTTTTCTGATCCCTGCCCTCCTCCTGTCTTCTCCCATCATCGCTTCCTTTTGCTAGATCCCTCCCTCCTCCTTTCCACTCACTAAATTGTCCCATCTCCACTAAGTTTACATGAGCATTTTATTTGTTCCAATTTCTGTATACGTTTTTTTTCCTTCTTTTAAATTTGGTTCAGCTACCACATATGCATGAGAACATGTGGTATTTCTCTTTTTGGGCTTGTGTTCATTCACTTAAAATAATTTTCTCCAATTCCATCCATTTTGCTGCAAATAGCATTATTTTTTTATTGCTGAGTATATTCCATTGTGTATATGTACCATAATTTTTTTATCCATTCTTCTATTGATGGGCACTTTGGTTGATTCCCCATCTTCTTGCTATTGTGAAAAGTGCATTGAACATGGAGATGCAGGTGTCTTTGTGGTATGATAACTCATCTCCCTTTGGGTATATTCCCAAGAGTGTTATAGCTGGGTCATAGGGTAGATCTACTTTTAGTTTTCTAAGGTACCTCCATACTGATTTCCAAAGTGGTTAAACCAATTTACAGATCCACCAGCAGTGTAAGAGGGTTCCCTTTTCTCCACAGCCTCGCCAGCATTTGTTATTTGTTTTATAGATCTTGGCCAGTCTTACTGGAGTAAAATAGAATCTCAGCATTGTTTTAATATGCATTTCCCTAATGGGTAGGGATATTGAGCATTTTCCCATGTGTTTCATGACTTTATGAGCCTCTTCATTTGAGAACTGTCTGTTCACTTCCTTTGCCCATTTGTGTATTGGGTTGTTTGTTGGGTATTGTTTTCTTGAGTTCTTTATAAATTCTGGAAATTAGTCCTCTGTCTGATGTATAGGATGAAAAGATTTTTTTTCCCATTCAGTGGGGATTTCCTTGATTCTGTTGATTGTTTCCTTTGCTATGCAGAAGCTTTTTAATTTCATGCAATCCCATTTATCTGTTCTTGTTGCAATTTCTTGAGCAATTGGAGTCCTATTAAGGAAATGCTTTCCTATGCCTATCTGTTGTAGTGTATTGCCTATCCTTTCTTCTATTAATTTAAAAGTTCCTGGTTTTATGTTGAGATCTTTTATCTATTTTAGTTAACTCTCATACATATTGAGAGATGTGGGTCAGTTTTCATTTTTCTGCAAGCAGATATCCATGTTTCCCAGCACCATTTATTGAAAAGGCTATCCTTTCTCCAGTTTACTTGCTTTGCTCCTTTGTTGAAAATTAGGTGGCTATAGGTGTATTGAGGTATTTCTGGATCTTCTATTCTGTTCCACATGCCTTCAGGCCTATTTTTGTGCCATACCAAGCTGTTTTTGCTATCACTCCCCTGTAGTATAGATTATGTCAGGGATTGTGATTCCACCTGCACTAGTTTTTCAGCTTAAGAGTGTTTTGGCTATACGTGGTCTTTGGTGATTCCATATGAATTTTTGGATCATTTTTTTCTATTTCTGTAAAGTCTGTCATTGGGATTTTAATGGGGATTGCATTAAATCTATAGATTGCTTTTGGGAGGATAGCCATTTTTACTATATTGATTCTCCCGATCCAGGAGCAGGGAAGGTCCTTCCATTTTTTAGTATCCTCTGCAATTTCTTTCTTTTTTCTTTAATGTTTTGAAATTTTCCTTGTAGAGGTCTGTAGGGTCTTAGGTTAGATTTATTCTAAGGTATTTAATTTTCTGGTGGGCTATTGTGAAGGGTATTGTATCTGTAATTTCTTTCTCTTCCTGCTTATAGTTGGTGTAAAGGAAGGCTATTGATTTTGTGTGTGTGTTAATTTTATATGTTGCTACTTTGCTAAAAGAGTTGATTAGATCTAAAACGTTTCAGAATGAGGTTTTGGAGCCTTTTAGGTAAAGTCTCATGCATCTGTGAATAAGAATAGTTTGACCTCTTCATTGCCAATTTGTATCCCTTTGATTTCTTTCTCTAGTCTGATTGCCCTGGTGAGGACTTCAGTCACAATGTTAAATAGAATAGGAGAGAGTGGACATCCTTGTCTTGTTCCAGATCTTACAAGACATGGTTTCAGTTTTTCTCCATTTAATATAATGTTGGCTGTAGGTCTGTCTTGGATGGCTTTTATGATGTTAAGGTATTTTCCTGTTATGCCTCTCTTCTCCAGGCTTTTTTTTTTTTTATCATGAAAAGGTGTTGCACTTTGTTAAAGGCCTTTTCAGCATCAATTGAGATGATCATGTGATTTTTGTTTGCAAGTGTCTTGATATGTTGAATTATGTTCATTGGTTTCCATATGTTGAACCAGCCTTGCATTTGTGGAATAAATCCCACTTGGTCATGGTGAACAATCTTTTAATATGTTGCTTGATTCGGTTTGCCAGGATTTTGTTAAGGATATTTGCATCTATGTTCTTAAGGGCAATGCGTCTATAATTCTCTTAGATGTATCCTTTCCTGGTTTAGGTATCAGGGTGATGGTATCTTCGTAGAATGAGTTTGGGAGTATTCCCTCCTTTTCTACTTTTTGAGACAATTTGAGGAGGATAGGTATTATATCTTTGAAAGTTTGGTAAAGTTCTACTATGAACCTATCAGGACCTGGGCTCTTCTTTGTTGGGAGACTTTTTATTACCTTTTCTATTTCAGAATATGTAATGGGCTTGTTTATGTTGCTCATGTCTTCTGGGGTTAGTTTTGGTAAGTTGTATATGTTAATAAATTTATCCATTTTTAGTATTTTTGTATTTTGGGGAATAAAATCTCTCAAAGTAATCCCTGACGATTTTCTGTATTTAATTTTAGTCAGTGGTTATGGCCCAGTTTTCATTTCTAATTTTTACTGTGTTGACATTTTTCTTTCTCTTTTTGTTGAGATTGGCCATGGGACTGTCCATTTTATTAATCTTTTCAAAGAACCAGCTCTTAGTGTCATTAATTTTTTGAGTTATCTTTTTAGATTCTAATTGAGATACTTCTGCCTTTATCTTGGTAATTTCTTTCTGGGTGCTCCTTTTAGGATTGATTTGTTGTTGATTTTCTAACATTTTAAGGTATGTCATTAGATCATTTATTTGGCTCTTCTCTACCTTATTGATGAAGGCACTTAATGCTATACATTTCCCTCTTAAAACTGCCTTTGCTGTATCCCATATGTTTTAGTAGGATGTGTTTTCACCATCATTTGATTGCAGGAATTTTTTAATTTCCATTTTGATTTCTCCAATAACCCATTGATCATCAGGAGTGTATATTTAGTCTCCATGAGTTTGTAAAATTTCTGGGCTTATTCTTGCTTTTGAGTTCCAATTTTTTTCTGTTGTGGTCTGATAAGGTACAGGGGATAAATTCTACATTTTGTATTTATTGAGGGAATTCTTATGGGCTAGCATATGGTCTATATTGGAAAACGTTCCATGTTGAGCTGAATGTGTATTCCTCATCATGTGGATGGAATATTCGCTATATATCTGTGATATCCAATTGGTTTAGGGTGGAGATTAGATTCAACGTTTTTCTGTTGATTTTTGTTTTGATGACCTGTCTCTTGGCGAATTTGGGGTATGGAAGTCTCCTATAATTACTGTGTTTGGTCCAATAAAGTTCTTTATGTCCCATAAAGGATGTCTTATAAAGCTAAGTGCCCCAGTATTTGGAGAGTATATATTTAGTACTGTTATTGCTTCATGGTTGATTGTTCCTTTTAGTAATATGTAGTGTCCTTTTTTCTCTCTTCCAGTTAGCTTTGGATTGAAAGTTATTCTATCTGATATTAGAATTGCAACACCTCCTTCTTTTTCCCCACTGATATATTGTTTTCCAGCCCTTAATTCTCAATCTATTGCAGTCTTTGTGAGTTAGATGAGTTTCTTGACATATTGAGGGTTTATGTTTTTCCATCCAATTAGCCAGTCTCTGTCTCTTAATTGGTGAGTTAAGACCATTTACATTAATAGTGATTATTGAGACATATCTATTATTATGCATCAATCATTCCATGTTGCTGGTTTTTAATTCATGGTTGCTTTATTACTTTCTTGGTTTCCACTCATGCCAACAGTTCAGTTCTTTGATCTTCTATGTAGGTTTGTCTTATCTCACCTGAACATGGTAACTGAGGATCCTCTGTAAAGCTGATTTGGTGGTTGCAAGTCATTTGCATGTGTCAATATCATGGAATGTCTTATACTCCTCATCTATTTTCAATGATAACTTTGGTGGATATTGTATTCTTGGTTGGAAGTGTTCTTTTGTAGAACGTGAATTATCTGTGTCCAGGCCTTTCTAGCTTTCAATGTTGATGTGGAGAAGTCTGCAGTTATTTTAATGGATTTTCCTTTAAATGTTTGTTGGGGTTTTTCCCTGGCTGCTTTCAAAATTGCTTCTCTGTTGTCTAATATAAGCATTCATGCTAATATGTCATGGGATCTGTTTTGGTCTAGTCTGAGTGGGATCCTGAATGTTTCATTTGTGCACATATCCAGATCCTGGATTATCTCTGGAAACTTTTCCTTGAGGATGTCATAAACTAGATTTCCTAATCCTCTGGTGGAACTTTCTTCTCTTTCAGTGACACCCTGAATTCTTAAGTTTCATTTTTTCATTCTGTCTAAAGCTTCTTGGAAATCTTTTTTAAATCTTTCATCATTATTTCCACTTTTCACTGTACATATTTAATTTCTTGGATGGAGTCCTCAGAGTCTGAAATTCATAGCACAGCCTCATCCAGTCTCAATGAAGAGGATTCATTTGCAGAGTTTAATTCATTTAGCTTGGGTTACATGTCAAGGATTGCTGCTTGGTTTTTCCTATCATTTGTAGCTGCGAGGAGAGTATAGACTCCAGATGAGATACCTTCTTTTCAAGAATTTTGAGGGTGTGTGTGGTGTTAGTTTTGATTTCTTTTAGCATACTAATAACCAAAACTCTGAATTCTGACTCAGACATCTCTAGAAATTAGGATTCTTTGGAGCTGTTTAAGAAGCTTTGGTCTGTGGAGTCTTCACATGCAGCATGCCCTTTTGTGTTTCTTGTAGTCTTTTGTTGCTGCTTGCCCATTGCTTTGTCTGGGTATTAGGTTTTGCCTCCTCCAAGTGTGAAGAACTTCTCCCTCTGGTGTTCCTTTGAGTTTGAGTGATGATGAATCTCTGGCACTTTATTCTCACTCCACAACCCCATATTTTGCAGCTTCAGAACCCTAGATAAGGATCTGGTGCAGGTTCTGTATTCAGTACTGCCCTTGTTCAGATTCCCTCTGACCCCTGAGTTCCCAGTCCCTGATTAGTCTACTGCCTACACAGTGGGTCATCAGTTGTCTATTCTGTGGGGCTGTTACTCTGGATCACCAGCCCTAGTCAACTCAAAATGAGCCTAGTTTTTAATCTGTTCTCCTAGGTTCAGGGGACCATCAGCTCGTGCCACTCTTTTCTGCACCCTAGACTCTCTACTCCTCAGTTTCCCACTCTCCAATTCACTATTGCAATGGGGCTGGGGGATAGGAAGGCAACAGGCTCTGTTTCTGTACTGGGGGATGTGGAGGGAGAGGATATGGGGAAAGGAGAGGGAAAAAGAGGAGAGAGCAAAGACTAATAGAAATTAAAATATAAAATAATAAACTAAAACAAAAACAAACACAAAAAAAACCCTGTATACCCTCACAAGAGGTATCAGAACAGTAAAGTGAATAAGGCAGTAGAGTATACTAGAGAGCTCAGGCTAGAGTGGTTTTCCTACTATCCACAGCAGTCATCAACCTTGTGAGAGGGCCCTGCCTCACTTCCTTCAGGCACTGTCTTTGCCTGGTGTTTTATAGTCTCTCCTTCCTGTTTGCTGCTGTTAGGAGAAGCCATGAAGGGTGGTCCAACTTCAACCCTACTGGCGCCTCCATCTATAGATCTGTCTTCATTTTTCTCTAACGAAAATATTCCTGAACGATGAGGATTGCTTTAGTTTGGGATTTCTCAGTTCTGCTGCAGGGAAAGGGATTTTCCTCATCTGCTCTCTTGTTGAAAACAGGCAGGTTTAGGGGTTATGGTTTCTTCCCAGCTTCCCTTGACCCAGTGGACATGGGGGAAAGTTGCACAGTCTCTTGGGCTGAACTGGGTTACTGGGTGGTCTCAGAGATCTGCCCCATGGGATGCTCTGCCCATGTTGTACTGGCAGAGAGGCAGTGCAGCCTGTGCTGACCTTCCAAGATTTTTGCCTCTCCCATGGAGCTCAGGCACTGAGATCCCAGCTCAGAGAGCACAGCCCCTATCCCTATGGTGGGAGAAGATGGCTGTGAGAGTCAGATCTCAATGTTGGGCTCTTTGCCCATTCGCGTGTTCTGAATCCCTTTGTGTTCTCGCCACTCCAGAGCTGCAGTGGGTGGGATGATATTGATCCACCCCTGGTGAATCTGTGGCCTATCTGCCCATGTGGTAGTCATGCACAAAACTGCCATGGCACAAAGTGCACTGCTGCGCTCCCTGTAGGACTATGGTCGTGCTCTGCCTGCACGTGGAACCCAGACCCTTCTGCAGTCCCTAGCCAATTCCGTGCTGCAGTGAAATGATATTGGATCACCCCCGGTGAATCTGGAGTCTGAGTGTCTGTGTGCCCATGTGTCCATGTGGAAGTCGTGCCATAGAACTGCCCTGCCACAACAGGAGGGAGGTAGGTGTACTTTGGCTACTCTCCGGGCACGCTCTACCTGCATGCAGGGCTGGGCCCCCACCACAGACACTTGCTGCTCCCACACCAGGTTGGTGGGATGATATAGTTCCACCCCTGGTGGATCTGAGGCCTGAACTCCTACGTGAGGCTTTTGCACTACTGCACTCTCGCAACCTGCATGGGCAGTGCCACATAGAAATGGCCACTGCGCCTGGAGCTTCAGGCAGACTCACCAGTTATTCTCTGTGGGAAGTGCTGCCCGTGCCCCATCAGCCCAATGCTGGTGGGTGGCCAGGGTTGTACTCTGTGGAGGGTCTGAGCTCCAGTGGATGTCCGAGTGGAGTCTTCCCTGGATTAGATTTTCTCAGTGGTCTGCGATCTGGGTAATGATGAATCAACTACTGTGTTTTGTCTCCCACATTTTCTTTATCCACTTATTTGTCAATGAATATTAAGGTTGCTTCTACCTGTTGGCTATTATGAATTGTGCTATAATGAACATGGCAATGTTAATGTTTTTTTCAATATCTTGATTTAAATTCTCTTGAATAAATAGCCCACAAGAAGGATTATTGAATCATATAGTTCTACTTCTAATTTTTTGAGGAATCTCTATACTGTTTTCCATAGTAGCCACACTATTTTGCATTCTCCACATCCTCACCATTTATTGCCTTTTTAAAAATATTATACAATAACTACCTCACAGATATATAATGACATCCTGTTGTAGTTTAAATTTAGGTTCCCTTATGTTAATGGCATTGATCATTTTTTCATATGCTTGTGAGCATTTCTGTACTTTCTCTTAAAAAATGTCTATTCGGTCTTTAGGTCATTTTTTAATCAAGTTATTAGAGTTTTTTTGCTAAGAATTCCTTAAATATTTTGGAATTAACCTCTTATCAGATACATGGTTTGCAAAATTTTTTCCCACTTATAGGCGGTCTTATCACACTATTTATTGTTTCCTTTGCATAAGAAGCTTTTTTATTTGATGTAGTCTCACTTGACTTTTTGCTTTTGTTGCCTGTTGTTTGGTATCATATCCATGAAAAAATCACTGCCAAGACCAATGTCATGAAGCTTTCCCCTATTTTACAGTTTTAAGTTTCAGACTTAAGTTTTTAGTCCGTTTTGAATTGATTTTTGTGTAGGAGGCAAGATGAGGGTCCAGTTTCATTCTTTTGCATGTGCATATCTAGTTTTCTTAGCACCATTTGTATTGTAAAGACTTTCCTTTGCCCAATGTGTATACATGGTATCCTTTTTCTATAATTCGGATCTTGACTGTCACCCAAAGGCCCATGTGATGAATGTTTGTCCCTTAGCCTTTGGGAGGCAGTAGCACCTTTAGGACGTGGGACCCAGTAGGAGGAAGATATATGGTTCCCTTAAAGTGGTTATTGGCACCCCAGCCCCTTCTCCTTTCTCTTTTTTGGTTCCTGGCTGCCATGAGACTCCTCTACCACACACCCCACCATGATGTTCTATGCCACTACAGGCCCTAAATAACAGGGCTAAGCAACCATGAACCAAAGTCTCTGAAACTGTGAGCCAAAATAAACTTTTTACTCCTTATAAATTATTTATCTCAGGTATTTTATCACAGTGACAGAAAATAATACCTTTTTAAAGTTCAGTTGGCTGTATGTGTGTGGATATATTTCTGGGCTCTCTATTCTGTTCCATTGATCTAAATGTGTTTATATGCCAGTACCATACTGTTTTAATGATAGTAGCTTTGTAATATATTTTGAAACCAGGGAGTATGAAGCCTCCAGCTTTATTCTCAAGATTCATTTGGCTATTCAGGGTCCTTTGTGTTTCCATATGAATTTTCTAATTTTTTTCTATCTGTGGAAAAAATACAATTGAGATTTTGATGGGGTATTATGTTTTAGGTAGTATAGATATTTTAGCAATATTAAGTTTTCCAGTCCATGAACTCTGGGCATCTGTTTTGCTGCTTTTGCTGGGCTGGACATCAAACCCAGAGCCTCATACATGATAGCCAAGTACTCTACCACTGAGCTACATTCCCATACTACTGGATCTCTTTTGATTTGTTTATGTGTTCTTTAATTTCTTTCCCCAATGTTTCATAGCTTTCAGGATGCAAGTCTTTCACTAGCTTAAATTTATTCCCATTTTCTTTTTGGTGCATTTTTGGTAAATGAAGTTGTTTACCTGATTTATTGATCAATTCTTTTTTGTTGAAATGTAACTGATTTTTGTATGTTGATATTATACCCTGCAATTTTACTAAACTCTTTTATTAGTTTTAACAGTTTTTAACAGTCTTTAGGGTTGTCTGTATATAAGATCATGTCATTTGTGAAGGGGAATAGTTTTATTTCTTCCTAATTTGGATGTCTACTTCTTTCTCTTGCTTAATGACTAGGACTTCCACAACTTTGTTGAATATTAGTGGAGTAAATGGTCATCTTTGCCAAGTTTCTGATCTTAAAGGAAAACTTTTTAGTTTTTTATTCATGCAGATTATGCTAGGTATGGGTTTCTGATGTATGATCTTTATTATTCCTATTTTGATGGATGTTTTTATCACAGCAGGTGTTTGGTCACATACTTTTTCTGCATCTATTTACATGATCATGTGATTTTTAAAAATCCCTTCTATCAGTGGTATGTATTACATGTATTGGTTTGCATGTGTTGAACCATCATCCATGCATTCAAGAGATAAATCCTATTTGGTTGTGGATTTTTTTGTTTGTCTTTTTACTTTATATATATATTTTTTTTCTACTTGGTTATGTTCAGTGATTTTTTTTTTTTTCTCTGCGACTTGGAGATTGAGCCCAGGTCCATGCACATACTTTGCAAGTGCTCTATTACTGAACTTCACCTCCCAGCCCAGTTTTTATTTTTTATTTTGAGACAGGGTCTTACTAAGTTATGCAAGCTGCCTCTGGCCTCGAAACCTGCGATCTTCCTGCCTCTGCCTCCTGAGTCACTTAGGATTACACACGTGAACCCACCACACCCAATTATGTCCAGTGATTATTTTAATACATTGTTGAATTCAGTCTGCTATTTTGTTGATGATTTTTGTATCTTTCATCAGAGCTCTGTAATTGTTTTTTCCTGGTATTATCCTTGTCTGCTTTTGGTTTCAAGGTAATGCAGCCATGTAAAATGAGTTTGGAGGTACTCTTTACTCCCCAGTTTTCTGAGAGTTTGAGAAGGTTTGGTATAAGTTTTCTTAAAATGTTTGGTAGAATTCAATAGTGGAGCAAATAGCCAATTCCTGGGTATTTATTTATTTATTTAGATAGGAGACTTTTTATCCCTGACTCAATCTTTGTCCTTAAGTTTTTTTGTGTATGGTACTGGGGGCCTCCTTACACATGCTTTGCAAGTACATTCTCACTGAGCTACACCCCTACCCCACTCTCTACTTTTTATTTTGAGACAGGGTCTTACTAAGTTATGCAGGCTGCCCCTGGCCTCAAGCATAAGATCCTCTTGCCTCCAGCTCCTGAGTTACTGAGATTACAGGCATGCAGCACCACATCTGTTCTTTACTTATTATTAATCTGCTCAGATTCTGTTTCTTTATGATTCATCCTTGGTACGTTGTATGTTTCTAGGAATTTATCCACTTTTTCTAGGTTATCCAGTTTGTTGGCATATAATCATTTATAGTAGTCTTATGATCTTTTTTATTTGTGGCATCTATTAATGTAACCTGTTTCATTTCTATTTATTTATATATTTATTTATTTATTTATACATACTCCAGGGGATTGAATCAGGTCCTTGTGCATGGTAGGCAAGTACACTACCATTGAGCTATATTTCCAGTCCCTCTGCATTTCTTTATATCTTTTCTCTCTTCTTCCCTCCTTGTTTCTCTGTTTCTGTCTCTGTCTCTATCTCTCTCTTCTTGCTAAAGGTATGCTAATCTTATCTTTAAAAAAAAATACCAACTCCTAGTTTTATTTTTTCCTATTGCTTTTTAAATTTTCTTTCATTTATTTCTGCTCTTAATCTTTATTATTTCCTTCATACTAACTTTGGGCTTAT